>VWZZ01006070.1:344224-552085 GCA_013399095.1 Psophia crepitans | reverse complement strand
TACACTCCGTTCCCTCATCAAGGTCACTGATGAAGATATTGAATAGTATCGGACCCAGCACTGACCCCTGAGGGACTCCACTAGTCACAGGCCTCCAACTAGATTTGGCCCCATTGACCACAACCCTCTGACATCTGCCCTCCAGCCAGCGCACAATCCACCTCACTACCTGAGTAGTGTAGCAACACTAATGTAGTTCATTAGCAACATTTGTATGTTGCTAATGAAAACTTTTTTCTCCATATTATAAGCCTAAAGTTTGGGCTGATTCATGTGTTGGGAAAAATTACTTCTGTGCAACGAAACGAGAGAAGTGAAGGAAAAGAAAAAAAGGGAAAAAGACAGAAGATGGATAAATCAGTGTTTGAAATGTGTGCTTTAGGACTGCAACCAAAACCTAAGCAAATGTCTCTGAAAGACATTCTCATTATAAAAAAGCAAAACCTTCTTCAGACAAATCTAAAAACTGGGGATTTGATTGAATTAGCGTTCCTAGAATGTTCAATATGTCTTAATTTCAAAAGAGACCTTCTGACATTACTCTTTATTACTCTCTATGCCTCTTACATGGTATTTTTTTTAAAGTACTCGTGGTCTCTGCAGTTATCTTATTAAAACCTCACCTTCATTGAGACATAAGGTAATAAGCTGTTTCTTGTCAAGATTTTGTACAATCCCACATTGAATAAAATACATTTTGGACTCATTTTAGGGACTGATAAAGTGACCCACACTGATGAAGTGCAATGCCTGCAAATTTTTGCTAACCTGACACTCTAAAGATTCTCTGAAATTTTCATCCCACAACACAACGGCATTACAAGAAGTATTTTCATAAAAAAAAGACCCAATCTAGTGTTACTGTGCTCTAAGTATGATACAGGATTTCTCTCTTACTGTTTGAGAATGGTAAAGCAAAAGGCAAAATAATTATTTTCACAAATATGAAGTATAGTGGAATCCAGGAAGGGCTCCTGAGAAACAATTCAGAACCACTCTATAAGCTCCTCCAGAAAGAGAGTCATGTTCTGAGAAGCTGGCACAGTCTTGATTGTGTTTGCCAATTGATGATTCAGGATTAGAACAAACAGTAGGCATAGGAGCAATAATGATATATATTGCTACATATTTTCTCTTCCTGTGAGACTGAACTTTCTGAAGATCTCGGTAAAGACTCTGTCCTGTATGCAAGTACCAGGTGAGAGGAAGAACCTCCATCTACATTTTGTAAGGAAAGATAATCCTAAGAGTTCTGAGACATTTATTTAAAACCATAAATCTTACCGTTGCTTTGAGGTTCCATGTGGAACATGATATATCCACTACAAGAACTGGTTGTTACTTTAGC
Source organism: Psophia crepitans (assembly GCA_013399095.1). NCBI lineage: Eukaryota > Metazoa > Chordata > Aves > Gruiformes > Psophiidae > Psophia > Psophia crepitans. Next base: position 550,737 of record VWZZ01006070.1, on the reverse strand, counting down.
TTCTATCAGGTATGTTTTTATGTAATGCCACACAAAAAGGGTTTATCCATACATATTAAAATTAAGATTCCATTATTTTTTAGCAAAGAGAACAATGGAAGTTGGACAAGAGGAAATAGGTAGATATTGTGTGATTTACTACAGCTCCTCCAGCTAGGTCCCTTCCTAGCAGGAAGCCTTGACTAGCCTTTACAAAAATAAAATCCTATGATTTACAGCATAACACAATAGGTCTCTGCTCCGAATGATACTCTTTAAAGAGAAGTACAACACTTACCATTTTATACTGACTAGTCCCTTAATGAGTTATGAATTTGCTGGAAATGGAAATGTATTCAACCAATAGTATTTAAACTTTCTTGCACTAAATTTAAACTAAGCCTGAATTCCTCCTCGTTCACTTACAAATCACTTTAAGTTTCATTTCCGTCTCTTTCACATTATAAGACACAAAACTTGAATGTTGATTTCTAGTTCGGTGAAGGGAACGCAGGCATAATTCTTAGGAACTTTGCGGGGTTACTTTTTGTACACAATCTAAGGACTTAGCAATGCTATATACATATTTCCAAAAGGCATTACTAACACCATGACATTATTAATATGATAACTTTTCTTGAATGTAACCCTTCTTCCCAAAAGATAAATTGATCTCTAAACTGAGTAAAAATGTTCTGTTGGTAGCATATGAGACAGTTTGCAACATTAAAATACCTGCTTAGATTATTGTTATTCCCTTTAAAACGCCACATAATGATCTGTAAAAGACACAGAAGGCAGCCAAACTTTTTGATATTATGTTTACAAAGCTATTAGTATCTCAACAGTGACATTAAGAACAGATCATGCTGATATAAAATGGAAGAGAAATACAGTCAAATGAACACTAAATTCACATGAAACTTTTCTCCTCAGTAAATGAACAATTTTTTCCTACTAGCAATTTCATGTACTGTGCACTAAGAACAACATATAAAATTGCAATTTATTATAATGTCTGTATAGAAAGTAACAGATCAATGAAAAGTTTATAACACTAAATTAAAAATGAATACAGTTAAGTTTTTGTGACTGTTTCTTGCTTCCTAAATGCAGCTGAGTGCACCTCATTGTTTAGTCTGGAGAAGAGGAGGCTCAGGGCAGACCTTATTGCCCTCTACAACTACCTGAAAGGGAGTTGTGGTGAGCTGGGGGTTGGCCTCTTCTCGCAGATAACTAGTGACAGGACAAGAGGAAATGGCTGCAAGTTGCGCCAGGGAAGGTTCAGGTTGGAGATGAGGAGAAAATTCTTCTCTGAAAGGGTGGTCAGGCATTGGAACGGGTTGCCCAGGGAGGTGGTGGAGTCACCATCCCTGAGGGTGTTTAAGGAAAGGTTAGATATGGTACTTAGGGACGTGGTTTAGTGGGTAATAGGTGGTGGGGGGATGGTTGGACTAGATGATCCTTGAGGTCACTTCCAACCTTAATGATTCTATTCTATTCTATTCTATTCTATTCTATTCTATTCTATTCTATTCTATTCTATTCATTATTATTCCATCTTTTGCACTGAACTACCTGATGGAACTTACACTCTCTAAATATGTGTTATCTCCACCTCTAAATATAAAATAAGAAAGCTTATTATTTACCAGGTATGGATTGCCTTTTTCATCGCTCTGATTTCTTCTCAAGACACATAAAAAAAGAACAAGTAACAAGTGTCTACTGTAACATGCTTGAACTAATTACATTTTGGACACATTTTATTCTGGGTTAAATGGTGATAAAAGGCACTAAGCCTAGAACAAGTCTCATGAACCAGCATTGTTAGCAGTCTGCGGCATGGCCTCAGGACTGTGGTCGGTGTGTTGTTTGATTAACGTAAGACTTAATTTTTCGTTCCTCTTCCCTTTAAATTCTTCTTTAACTTTTCTCAGTCAGGTAGAAGCTGCCAATCTGGTCACATTTCTCTGTCTTCACTTAACATGCACATTAAGCATTACTGAGCACGTGAGGAATAGGCATAAAAGTGGCCGCACACGGACACCTAAGAGGTGTCAGGACATAAATGGGACATAAATTGTATTTGAAAAAGTGGGGAGTCACTACGCAGAACTCTGAAAACATCCCAAAGTCTTCAGTGGTCCCTTGTGCTGATGGAGGGACTACGGGTTGCACAAATGAATTTGGGAAATTCCCTTTTCCAAAGAGATCTGAAATAATTCCTAGGAATAGTTAATACCTCACTGTGGAAAGTAAATTTTCCTATGAATTTATTGCCTAGTGCATCAAAAGCTTAATATCTATAAATATTTATTTCAATTACTTCAACTAGTCATTCACAGATGTCTTTTTCATGCTTTATGGCCAGAACTTGTTATACATCCCAACCAAAGAGGACTCTGGTCTTCTCCTTATCCCAGTGCATGCATCTATATATCAGTTTGAGCAGCTGCTGTGAGAGCAGCCATGAATAAAGCCTAGTGGGCATCCTGAATGGGCTTGCTTGGTAACTTGTTAAGCCACTAGTATAAACATGGACGAGAAATCAAATATTTACTAGGGCTTTCCCTGATTTTACCTGAAGGTTTGCTTTTAACCTAACAGTTATAATATCAGGTGAAAATGGTCTTAGATCTGATTTTTGGGATATGCCTACCAAACATATCCCAGTGGGATAAACAAACCTACTGGGCATTGCCGAACAATCTAAGCAGTGCGATATCATGCCGTACAGCTCCATTTCTAACTGCATTTTACTTTGGGGTTGGTAAGGGCTTGCTAGAGGTATAGTTAAGTATGTTACAGAATAGTTAGACTGCTTACAGATTCTTAACGATCCCTAATTGTAAGATATATGCCGTATCAGAAAACACTCATAAAATAAATTAATCCTTATGCCCAGTACATGTGGGTGGTATGGTTTATCACTTCTTTCCTTCCTATTCCATACACAATCATGTCTTCTTTTAAAAGGAAGAAAACAAAACCAAAGTGAATGCTAAGAAGATATAAAGAACTAAAATTTGTTAGTAAAATGAAAAGATCTTTTGTTTTACTTTTAAGTAATCTGTGTGATTTTTCAAAAAATGTCTAGCATAAATGAAAAATATCACACAAATGTGAATCGAGACTCATTCTGCTAAATAACCAACCTGTGTATTAAATTTACCACTAGAAAAGGGAGGTGAGAAAGCCTTGTTGAGTCACAGATGAAAGATGGTTTTGAACATCAGAACAAGAGAATAATGACCCATAAAAAAGATAAAGGAAACCCTCTTCAAGAGTTTGCTTTTATCCTTACCTGGAAAAAAATCTTCAATTTCCACCTGACGACTTTCAATTTTAAGATAGAAATCTCCAGTGATATAGCATCAAGCTACAGGGAAGTTCACTATTCAGATTTAGTTAGGAAAGCATAGACTATTAAGACAAATAAGGCTCCTGAAAATTAATCTGAAGATTTTTGTATCATGGCTTTCTCTTGTCTGCATACACTCAGTTTACAACATATCACATGCTTTTTATAGATGTGTCACAGATAAGTTCTAAATCTTACTCTGAACTAATTAACAATCTGGAATATGCAGATCTTTTCATGTGGATGGGAAATTTTGTAATTTGGATTCAGATCAAGATTCACTCTGAAAACACATGCAGGAAGAACGCAAATGTATGAGCAGTCATGAGGAAGGGACATGTGCTGTGAAATTCAATGGTGCCAAGGCTGCAAAAATTGTAAGTTTTCCTGAGACAGAGGTTTCTTCGGATCTCTCAGGCTACATTTTCATCACCGAGCAGTCAAGCAAGCACCCTAACTTGCATTGCCGAGTAATGCAGACCAATAGAAGCAGCTCTCCACAGCAAAACAGTTGGTACCAAGGATCTGACATCAACGCTAGAGTTTGGGGGCTGAAGTTTTTGAGGCGGATGGCTTCTTTGGAGTTTAAACTACCTCTAGTCTCACCTTAATGACTGCACATTCTTTTGCAACTGGAGTGCAGTAGGTAAAGTCCTGAAATTCATCTTCCTGTTTAGTTTCATTCAAAAGGCATCTACTTAATTTGCCCCATGACGCAAACAAAAACAGGGGAAATGGGCATGATCAGGAGATCCATTTCAAAAGCACACTCCCATTTCAAACTAAGACACTAGTGCACACACATCCTAATTGTCTAATTCTGAGCTCCAGACAAAGGCATCAGCAGACACATTTCAGATTATCTGAGGTGGGGGGGTTACTACTGTTATTTAAAGGTTATTTAAAGGTTTTACAACAATTGTTAACTATTTCTTTCTACTGGTGTATCTAGTATAACCACCATAATGGTTTCTCCAGAGGACCAGACCTGGTTTGCTCAGCTAGCCAAACTAAAAATCAATTTTAAAATCTACTATTTCAAAAACAATTGCCTTGCTAATAGTTGTGCCAAGAAAGCATACAAACTCCTGTGAACTTTCCTTTGCAATGGGAATTCAGCTTTGTAAGCTCTGTCTTAGAGCTGAACAAACAGTACAGAGACATTTTATAAGTTGGAAAACAGGTAATTCTATCACAATAAAGGAAAGAAAAAAACAGGACAAAGCCAATGACTGCTACACTTCAATAAGAAAAAAGCACACTACCAGCAGGGCTTCTAGCTTTTTGTGACAGGGATTGTCATGTTAGAACACAGCAAGCCTCGTCCCTGTCTTTTAGCATGCTTTTTATCAGAGTGGGTGGATACTCCAATGGGTAAGATGCAACCCTTACCCTCACAGCACCCCTTTGTGTTAATTATTATTTCATGGTGTGAGAACACTCTGACTTCAGCTGGGGACTGGGTTTAACATTCCTGGAATGTTCTTCTCACTGAGAAGTAAGAGCCAATATTGCTGTTATCCCTGCAAAGGTCAACACCATGATTTGCGGTACAGATGCTACAAATTCAGCTTCCTAAAGCTCTTTGATCTTGTCCAGTCTCAGCTTAGTTCCCTCTAAAAAACTGACTGAGAACATTCATGCCAGTGACAAGCACAAAGACACATTTCTCCTTTTTTTCCTTTGGTTTTTATCCTCTTTGCCTTGAGTGAGAAAAACTCTGAAGTGAATTCAATGACAGTATGTGTGTGTTTAGAAGCACACAGTTAAGAGCAAAGTGGAACTTATATTCACATGTTTTTACCAGCATACACTCAAATAATGCTAGAGTTGTCTGGCTGCAATTAACAGGATGTAAAACTGAAACCCTTACAAGTATAGCATAAACTATCCTCCTTTCTTCAAACAAGTTAGTGCTGGAATTGAAAACAAAAAAGATGCAGGGGAAACAGGGACAGGCTTGTTTGAGTGGATACGGAGGGCCATGGATCTGGGAACATTCTGTGGTTCTATCAAGGGAAGGAATTTCCCTTATTCAACACTGAGATGTTTGTGTAAGTTAAACACAAGGGACAGCAGCTAGATCTTTTTTAATTTGTAAATTTCAACAAATTTTTTGCATTTTTTATCTCTAAAATGTGTGGAAATTTTTAAACTCAGGTAGAGTACTGAAACCCAGTTTACTTGTGTTCTAGGACCAGTTGTACTCCAGAGCCTCTACACCTTTCATGCCTGTAGGTAAACCCATACCAGCAGGAATTCCTCCTCTTTAACTTTTTCTTTTTTTTTTTTCATAAGTACAAGAGTCAAACGTATGCAAGTATTTTAATACAGCAAACTTCAAGGAAAATAAGATTTTCAACACTATTAGATTAATGAGAAATTACCAATTACTGCTTTCACTTGTCCTGTGACTGGGAAAGGGAGGGAGCAACAAATAAGGCCAAAAGATGCAATGTTATTTGCAAATAATTAAGATCATTACTCAAGTTTTGGATGCTGCTTGTCACAGGGCACTGCCAGTTCAGTATGGCTTTCTAGATATGACAGGATGTTGCTTTCACATGAGACCAGCAGGATGAGAGGTCTGTCGGGTTCAAGCTGTATATCTTTAGATTTTAGCACTATTTTAACTCATCTGGAAAGGCAGTACCCAAGCTGTGTATTCAAGTTCCAACAACCTGCACACCCACATCTGTGAATCATAGAATCACAGAAGCACAGAATGCCAGGGGTTGGAAGGGACCTCTGGAGATCATCTAGTCCAATCCCTGCTACAGCAGGATCACCTAGAGCAGGTTGCACAGGATCACATTCAGGTAGGTTTTTAATATCTCCAGAGCAGGAGATGCCACAACGTCTCTGAGCAGCCTGTGCCAGTGCTCTGTCACCCTCAGAGTAAAGAATTTTTTTCTCATATTGAGATGGAACTTCCTGTGTTCCAGTTTGTGCCTGTTGCTCCTTGTCCTGTCACTGGGCACCACTGAAAAGAGTCTGGCCCCTTTGTCTTGACACCCACCCTTAAGAAGCATTGAGGAGATACCCTCTCAGTCTTCTCTTCTCCAGACTAAACAGACACAGCGCTCTCAGCTTTTCCTCCTAGGAGAGATGCTCCAGCCCCCTAATCATCTTGGTAGCCCTTCGCTGGACTCTCTCCAGAAGTTCCCTTTCTTGAACTGGGCAGCCCAGAACTGGACACAGAACTCCAGATGTGGCCTCACCAGGGCAGAGTACAGGGGCAGGATAACCTTCCCTGACCTGCTGGCCATGCTCTTCTTAATGCACCCCAGGATATCACTGGCCTTCTTGGCCACAAGGGCACACTGCTGGCTCATGGATCCAAACTGGCTTAGAGCACTTGCACATTTTGAAACGGGTTGAAGGCATCTGTGCAGACATAGCTAATAGATCTAAGAGGACCTAGAGGGCTCAAGGTACAGGTTATATGGAAAACAGTTCAGTGTAGAAGCTGACTATCTAGCATCCTGTGAAAAAAAAACCAAAGACTTAGACAACTGGAAGATGCTGACAATTATCAGCACAGAACCCTTGAGACTCACTCTTTGCTTCCTGGATAAGAAGGGTTCAAAGCTGTTTCTCCTTTAAACCATGACGGAAAGACAAAAGCTTTCCTCAATCTTTTGGAACAGGAAAAAAGCTTCCATTTTATGTTTGTTTTTTAAAACATTGGAAACATTTCTCATTTTATTATTCTTAGATTTTCTGCCACTTGCATGATTTAACCTGGAACTCATTTGCTAACATTGAAAACTGTGATACATCTGCTACTGCAGTATTCATGTCACTGGCAAGAAGCACAAGGACATAACATAGATCTTGTTTGCTTGCATGGAGATGCTGAATCAGGAAATTACCTGCACATGTGCCATTACTTTATGCCCCTATTTTAACATAAATGACCCAACTGATTAGCTGAGCAGGGATGGACTGGGTAAATGAGAATCTGGCATTAGATCCTGTTTTGTGGTGGTTTGGGAGGGTTATGAGCTCAGGCAGTTGGGTTTCTGTGTAAAATCCTACAAACAGGGTGGGCAGTGAGAAAGATAAGGCTAGAATCCCAGTATGGGCCTGAGAAGGGGCATTGAAACATCTCTCTGTAAAAATGTACAAAACAGAATAGCTAGAAAAACACCTCTTTTGACTTTGTGATAACTGAGGTGTTTCACTGTTCTATGTTGACAATGCACAAAACCCAAAATTCAGTTTAAGGGACAGAATGGTGTATTTTAATATTGAAATGGAATCGCCACTTTTGCTACAGCTTTTTTGCTAAAAACCAACAATTTGATTTTGTAAGCATAGGCTACATGGATAACCTGTCATTATGCCACTTAATTCTGTAAGGAAGGATCTACTCAGTGTCAGTAGATACTGCAAATGGTGGAGATGCCAAAGCTCCGGCTGTAGCTGAAGGATCACTCATCCACAGTACTTACAGTAAACATTCAAGGATACAGCAGTACCTGTAGCAAACTCAGACTGTTCTCGACTTCTTTTTTTCTGAACGCTCCTTATCTACCAGTAGCAAAGAGACCAGAACTGTTTTGGGGCCAGGCAGCCATGTCCTCTGTCACGGTACTAGGTGCACTTCTAATCTCTTGCCTGGCCAGCAAATCACATACGGGGTTTTAGGACAACCTGTCCTCTGATGTGATCAGCAGTCCCTGACCACAGCTGCACTCTGACCACGGGCATGCCCCTGACTGTATGGCAGCTGAGGTTTGCCAGTATGTGTCTCCCTCCACACCAAATTATGCACTCCCATCACCACCCCCAAGAGTTTGGACACCTCTGACTGAAATCATCCAGGACAGTTAAGCTATCAAGTGTTAGTTCATAAGGAGAATGAGCAACACAAAATCATTGCTATTTACCGCTTTTAAAGATACAGCCACAAGACACTCATAAAAATTGTGGAATTTTGCCCTATAAAGCTTTATGTAGAAAACCTTTCCAAAAATCCTGAAAACTTTCCAAAAATCCTGAAAAATCATGCAGGCACTACTACAGTGTTCTTACAGATGAAACTACTATACTTGTAAACCTGTGCTGTCATTTTCTGACAGTAATGACCTGGTTGTACCTGACGAAAAAAATCTCAGAACAAATGAATAAAAGGCATGTTTTCCAAATTATGTCCTAGATTCCTAAAAAAACTTCCATTTAACGTTTCTATTAATCATAATACATTAGTACTTCAGGAGCTGTGGTACAACAGAGACCTTCTGAGAGGAGGAATACTCTGTCAACCTCCATCGCCCAGGTTGTATGCAGAACAAAAATGCAGATAGAACAGATTCATCTTAGTTCGGCTCACTCTAAACCACTTAGATGGGCAGTGTTGATATACTTGCAAAGACAAAATGACTAAACTCACTATTAAAAGCTGTCTTCTCGTGATAAAAAAAGCAGCTAATTTTAATCTGTGTTCCACAAGTTGCACAAATCAGTGAGTGATAGAGATGATAACATAGTTATACATATTTAAGTTACACTTGAAGGTTTCTCTAAATGAACATATGCAAATGCTTGAAGCCCAGGGACAGCTCTTTTTAGCACTCGGGACATTTACATAGCTTTCCAAGCTAATATTTAATCTAGCATTCAGTAAAACATCACTAATTACTTTCATAAATTCCTAACATCCTGTGAGATGTCTTTTCCCTCTGAGCTGCAAAACAGAATCTTCAAAAACCTCCCCCATCAAAATAAGTGCAACAATTTTCACTCTACAGTACTTCTAATTGTAAAAAAAGATAATTTTTAGTTTTTACCTTAGTTCTTAACACAGTTTTTTGTAATTTTAAGGAATACTAAAATATTATACTTCAGCAGGAAAAATTTTGGGGCAGCAAGGAACCAGAGAATTATGACACAAAGTTCAATCAAATAATGTAACAACCACAGTGGATCACCCATAAGGGTCTATCTCACTCACTATCAATTGCTTCAAGGAAAATTATGAGAAACTCTGCAAAGGCTGTTACAGCAAAGTTCACCCATGGAAAGCTTTTCATAGAATCATAGAATCACTAAGGTTGGAAAGGACCTCTGAGATCATCAAGTCCAACCGTCAACCTAACACCACCATGCCTACTAGACCATGTCCTGGAGTGCCACGTCTACACGTTTTTTGAACGTCTGCAGGGACGGTGACTCAACCACCTCTCTGGGCAGTCCATTCCAATGCCTCACTACTCTTTCTGTGAAGAAGTTTTTCCTAATATCCAACCTAAACCTGCCCTGACGCAACTTGAGGCCATTCCCTCTCATCCTGTCGCTTGCTACTTGGGAGAAGAGACCGACACCCTCCTCACTACAACCTCCTTTCAGGTAGTTGTAGAGAGCGATCAGGTCTCCCCTGAGCCTCCTCTTCTCCAGGCTAAACAACCCCAGTTCCCTCAGCTGCTCCTCATAAGATTTGTTTTCCAGTCCCTTCACCAGTTTCGTTGCCCTTCTCTGGACACGCTCTAGCAGCTCAATGTCCTTCTTGTATTGAGGGGCCCAAAACTGGACACAGTACTCGAGTACTGTTAACTGTATTAACAACACTGTTGTTAAGTAGAAACTCGAATTTCTACTTAACAACTGTAATATTAGTGTGAGTATCCATTCATTTCCTAGTTTTTCTAGATATTTTTATTATCTGGATACAGATATATAGTTTTACAAAACAAATGGAAAACTTCTAGGAAACCTACTGCCTTCGTCTCCAATGAGCCTGTCAACATGGTAGCTGTAATGATGTTTTTCCTCAAACTATACTCAAACTATAAACTTCCACTACATCACATGCACAAAACAGCTGAAGGAAAACTTCTAATCTACAGTCACTTTATAGCTGTTCTTTTATATGTTTATCATGTCCCTTCACTGACTTTCTCTCTCACATAAACAGTTCAAGTCTTTTCAGTTTCTCCTCTTATAGAAAAGTTTTCTCTGGTACTAATGATTATAAATGGCTCACAATTCCCACCACAGCTCATATTCTGATCTGACCTCAAGCATTTGGTTATTGTAGTAGCCCTGCAATGTGTCAGGAAAAAAGCACTACGAGGCGTGGCAGCGCCTGCACTGCTACCGTCTAGACTGAACAGTAATACAGTGCGGTACAATTTTAATGGATGATTCACCTCTGCTTCATGGAACCCTGTTCTTCCTTTGCTCTTGCATTTTGTATTTATTTTCCTGTTTGTTTAAATTACACATAGAATCAAGCCCTACATGACACAAGAATTCTACAAGAATATTGCAGAATACCTACAGAAGTAATTTATTTTATTGATTTAAACCCATAGGGTCTATTTCATGGATTTTAAAAAAAACCCTAAATAGGGCAGACTGCCCTGGCATCAGTCAATGTAATTTAACACAAAGCCATAAAAGAGGATTGATCTTACTGAGTTTATCCCTAATATGGTTTACAAATACTAACTCTTGGTGCGTTAACTTAGGCCCTCTTTGCTCTGAAAGATATTTTTATGCCTGCTCTCATACCAGATTGGCACCCAAGTATTTTATGAAAGATGACAGAAAAATTATATTATAAAAATTTGGGAAGAGGCAGACTAATACCAAAACAGAAAAAAAAAAAAAAGAAAAGAAAAAAAGTAATGAATTTTCCTGAACCAATCTTGTATATCATGACCTCATCATGCAAAAGCTGCCTATCTATTTCACAACAAGCGATAAATATTAAAATGAATTTTTTCTGCATGTCTTATCAAAAGCTTCCATATCAATTGTTTTCGCGAATGTTTTCTTCTGCAAGCAGCGAATGCCTCTTCATCAATCTTTTATCAAAAGCAATCTTGTTCTGATTTCAGTCTTATCAGAAAAGCTTCTCTCCCTCCTTTGTTGTTCTTTTTTTTTTCCCCTTTCTTAGCAGAAGGTACATGAATATCATTTTACACTTGACTGTGGCTGCACCTCCATCAATCAGGAAATAAAAAGTAAGTCTGAAGGATATGTCATGACCCTTCAGAGCTCCAAACAACAAAAACATATGTAGTGATTCTACTGTGCCTGATAGTGACAAAGGAAGAAAGCATGTGTGCATGCCTACATGAATGTGTTAATATTCCTTTTCCCAAGGAATGCTTCCATTGCCAAACATTTCTAAGAAGAGAAAATGAAGATTTAACAGAGGAATTGATTTCCAGATATCTTCCTGACATGTCCATCAAGCTTGAAAGAAAATGTGCATTATCAAAGCACCAATACAGCAGCTTGGGCTTTCAGCCTTACTTGTCGCATGGGACATGCATGGCAGGGTAGTGGGGTCTGTGGTGGGGAGCTGTGAAGGAAGAGGTCATAAGTTGCCCTGGCAATGCCACAGCTGAGCCCAGCCACTTCTGGAACAGGTGACACCGACACATGGTGTGCCAAAACTGTAGCCATGTAGGTTAGCCTGTGGGACCCCAGCTCCAAATTATTTAGGAAAATCTGCAGCCACCAGAGTGAGGAAGATGCTCATGGAGACAGATGGCTGCAGGCACGTGGCTGAGGAGACAGCTGGAGATGTGCTGCTGAAGGTGCTGTCGTGGAAACCTGGCCAGGGGAACCCTTTGAAGGAAGGTCACCATGCTGAAAGGGGGTATTGATAGGGGACTTCAGCCCACAGGCAAGCCATGTCAGGGTGAGGAGACCCCTGAGGGACGAGACTTCAGCCCATGGGCAGCTCACATCAGGGAGGGACACCTCTGAGGGACTGAAACCCAAAGGTGACCCATACAAGGCAGAAACACTAAGAATGAAGGAGAGGCAAAGGGAAAGCAGCAAGGAGTATCAGACAGAAACCATTATGTTCATGACTCCAACCACCTGGGTTGTCCATCACCTCATGAAGAGACCAGGAGGGGCTGAGCAAAACTTGCAGTGAAAATAAGGGGACTTCAGACTATGAAGGGATCTTTAAGTGTTTATTTGTTTATGTTTTCTTTTTTACTCAATACCCAACTGAGTGATCAGAAGTTTGCATTAACTGACAATAAATTAAGTTTAGTAAAACTTCTAAGTCCTGAATATTTTGTCTGCAAGTCTTGCTTGACCTCCTTGAACCCATAATGCATTGAGAACTATTCAGTCTAAAAGCTCATTTCAAACTTCACCTAGGACTGTGGAAGAATAAAATATTCTAAACAAATACCATATGCTTTCTGCCGCTAAACCTGGACAGCAACCAAGGTTTCAATGTATCTGGACAAGATCCTCAGTTTGTACAAATAAATGTCATTCCAAAAGTCTCACAGCACAGAGGCCAATGCACAGTGACAGAACTCGGTAACAGAGTGAGCTGCTGCAGTGATAAAAGTTTGAATATACAATGATTTCCATGGTAGAGAGGAAGAGGTTGCAAAATTACCCATTTCTGACACCTGAGAGAAAAAAAAAACAATAACCATAAATAAAACCACCTTAAGAGATAAGGGAAAAAAGTTACAAATTAAATAAAATTAATGGGCAAATGCCCGGAGGCTTGTGCTCCCCATACAAGTGCTATGTAGGTGTTTGCTTCATAAGTATGCATGAGCATCAGGTTGCTCCTGCCCCTCACAGACAGAATCTTGTCTTGAATATGCCAGACAGAGGAGTGCTAAGGAGACACAGTGCTTCCTTTAGATGAATCCATAAATGAAATTTATAGATGTAGAGACAGACTACACCTAAGCTGCTCCAACCACGTTCTCAGCTCCTGGGCTCCTTAGGAGAAAAGTTTCATGCTAGAAAATCGTTAAACGGAATCACGGGAGAAACAATTCCAGTGACGGGATCAACATAGATCTCCACCTTGTGTCACGATGTCTTCTCACACAGAGAATACATATGTGAGCACAGACAAAGACAGGCAGGAGGACTTGGTCATTAGGCATATAAACTGCTGGGTTTTAGGAGCATGTTTTGACTTGATGCCACTCAGCACAGAAGTGGGAGGCTTCTAGCCTGTCAAGGGAATGCTGGAGAAAAGCTGATGCTTTGTCAGTGTTGACTCTGAGATGAAAGATTCCAGAGAGACATAGAGGGGGTGATAGAGCCATGAGTGGCACACACAAGGTGAAAAAAGAAGGGTTATTCGCTCTTAAATAATAAACATACAATGAAAATGACAGATATAACACAAAGCCTGAAAATTCTCATAAAAAATTTTATATTTTATTTGTCTGTAGCTGCTTTGCCTCAAGGTGCAGGGAGGTTGGAGAGTGTGTTTGAGGGTTAGAAGGTCACCAGCAGACAGGGAAATGGATTATGTACCTCTTAAAAACAACACTGTGTGAGGACTTTTTCCTGTTATGCTATTTATATTTATCTCTGGTGGGCTTTTTTCAACTATTCCTATATCTGACAGGATGCCTGCAGGATAGGGTGGCAGATTTGGTAAAGACTTTTCTTCCTAGGTGAGGTGTTGGTAGTGCAAAAGAAGAAAAAATTCTCTCTCAATGAAAGCTTAAATACACCAAATGAAAACATTTAACATTTTCATCATGTTCCCGATGAAAAAAAGGAAAAATTTTGCTAACTGGCGGCTGAAGACAAAGTATGTTATGAAGCTTTCTCATCTGGAAGTTATCAGTAGCTATCAGGTTAAGGCTCAAGCTGAAGTTTTCCACCATTTCTTCCTAAGGCACGTCTCTCAAAATGCCTTCCCTTTCGATTTTCTCATGTAACATGACCTCAGTAGCAGATTTTTGCAATCAGTAAAGAAAGTCTCCAAGATTAGAGCAACTAAAGTAAATATGTTAATTTTTAAAGAAACTAATTTATTGTAGATAACATGATGAGAATCAGATGAGTCACTAGAACACTATTCCATTTTTCTGCTGACAGTAAATGACAGAAAACCTATTTCTTACAATATTTCTTTCCAGATCACATTATTTAAGAACGTAGAAGATGCATTTTTATAATGATCTTAAATTACTGCAAGATCCAAAATTGTAATTCTTTGTTCTTATGATGGCTTTAGTGTTTCAGCTAGTACTGGAAAGATAATCTATGATTTTATACAGAACAGACAGAATGGTAGAGCCTACTGATATTATCTTGAGGTTTGTATAAGAGAATTGTCCTGGTAAATATGCTTTGAAATACTAAAAGGTATGATGACATCTTTTTTTTAAGGAGGGAGAAAATTTGCTAAATTCCTGTAATTTTTGAATGTTAATGTATGGATATGCAGAAGACAGTAATTGCTGTAGCAGACGTCAGTCTGAAAGAAAGATATTTCTAGTGAAGAATCTTTGAGCATTTTTTTGTCTTGTTTTGTTTCAACTCAAGTTTTTCAAATAATCTTGAGGTACCAGTTATGAATGTGCATAAAGTCCTACAGAACTTATATTAAAACTGTGCATCATAAATGCATTTCATTAATACATTTTGCAATAATAACTACTGAACCTGGAGAGAAACAAAGAACTAAAAGGTTCCTGTTTTCTGTTTTGAAAACTCAAGAAGATAATTTCTATTACACATTGACATTTGTTCTTTTTTCTTTATTTATTTTCTTTTTTTTTTCTCCACAGGGATGAGGTAGTAAACATACAAAAGGTTTTAATGACAATTTCCTATAGGCTGATGGCTTATTATGGAAGTTCCTCAACACCAGTCCTTGTTATGCTCCAGTTTATATTTTTCATAATATAATGCTACATTGTAAGTATCTCAAATAACTTTTTCTGACAGAATTATGCCTAAAGATCAATTTCCAGGGAAAAATCTCAGCTTAAAGAATTCAGATACTTGTAGAAATGAGACTAAAGACAAATTAAATGTTTTTCCCCTACTAGAAAAAGTTCTGGTGATAATGAAACAGGTGGTGATGGCACAGAAACTCAGTAACAGGCATGGGATATTGGACTATGAATGTGAGAAAAGGGACGAGAGTCTAATGAAACATGAAGTTCGATAACGAAGTTGTTGGACACAGACAATCGCATCTGAAGAAAAAGCTTGAGCATATGACCATAGGGAGACAATCCACAGGTAGACAGGGGCTTGACTCCAAATGAGAGAAAAGGGAGAATCACACCAAGGTCAGACTGGAAAGGAAGTGACAGAAATAATGCTCTGGTTTCAGCTGAAAGAGAGTTAATTTTCTTCACAGTAGCTGGTGTGGGGCTGTGCTTTGGGTCTGTGCTGGAAGCAGCGCTGATAGTGCAGAGATGTTTTTGCTGTTGCTGAGCGATGCTCACACAGAGCCAAGGCCTTTGCTGCTTCTCGCACCGCCCCGCCGGCGGGATGGCTGGGGGTGTGCGGGGAGCTGGGAGGGGACAGACAGGGCAGCTGACCCCAACTGACCAAAGGGATATTCCATACCATATGGCGTCATGCTCGGTTTATAAGGGGCTTGGGGAAGAGGAAGGGGGGGGGGAAAGGGGCAGCAGCATTCTGAGTGATGGCGTTTGTCTTCCCAAGTCACCATTACGCGTGACGGAGCCCTACTGTCCTGGGGATGGCTGAACCCCTGCCTGCCGTGGGGAGTGGGGAATGAATTCCTTGTCTTGCTTTGCTTGTGCACACGGCTTTTGCTTTACCTGTTAAACTGTCTGTATCTGACCCCGTGAGTTTTCTCACATCCACTCTTTCAATTCTCTCCCCCATCTCGATGCAGGGCAGTGAGCAAACAGCTGCCTGGTGCTCAGCTGCTGGCTGGGACAAAACCACCAGTCAGTCATGACCAAAGAAAATAAAGGCCACTGGACCACGTTTCTCTCTTTAAATTGCAATGGAACCTGGAACCTACAACCTCTGTTGTTAGAAAATATAAATGAAACTATGTGGCAAAGTACTCCACTTCCTTCCCAAGTTAGACCAGGGATGATTGTAACCTACTGCAAACATTGGTTACTCTGTTAGTTCATACGGTAAAGGTCTGTGTGGCGTATCAGTGATTCCAAACCTGCTGCCTATTTCCAGTTGTAGTTTTTTTTCAATTCTCAGGCCTGGTAAATGCTTTAATTATTGACCTAAATTACATAATTACATGATTTTTTTTTTTTCTACCGGTTGTCTGCTTTATTCGGTGACTGAATCACCTGCAAGATTGTGAAGGAGGTTCTTGTTCAAAAGAGAAAAGAAATAGCTTTCATTTCTGTAAATACAAGGGGATTGAGCAAACAAATGTATGAACTCCCGAAGTCCTCTTAACAGAAGATTTTCTTTAATTTCTCTTAACAGGTTTTCTTTAATTGGGTGTTCCTAATTTTCTATGTGTTTATCTTGAGACATAAATACTGTGCGATAAATAAGTCTTGGAAGTCAAATTATTGTGCAGCAAGTTGGAAAAAAATGAGGAGCCTACCTTTATGTAAACCTGACTATTCTGTAGAAAACAGCAGTCTGGCTGTGCCATTAAAGGTTATATCATAAACCATGTGGACCATCTACAAGGAGATCTAAAAATCTAGTGTTCCACTAATCCTTACCAGGGTATAGCACATTCTTCTATTCCTTCTTTATACCAAGGCAATTGTGTCTTGACATAAAATATGTCGTCTTTTCCTTCTGCATTACTTGGCTGTCCCTTGCTGAGAACAGACAGGCTTGAGTGTTTTTAATACTTGCATGAAGGACAGCAAAAAACAGCTTATTTAGGGAAACAGCTACAATGGACACTTTCCTGGTTGTGTTTGAAATTGGTTAAGACAGTAGGAATTTCAAGTTCGTCTGTTTTATTCGGGATATTGAAGAGAGAGGAAAAAAAGATCATTTAACTTTGCCAGACATAAGAAAAAGCTAATGTCTTATCTGAGATGTATTATTTATGCTATTTTATTTGCTAGGTAGTCATATTTAGAAGGATGTTCTTTTTACAGAGCTTCAGCTGTTACCAGATTGGTATGGAACTGAATGTAGATGAACATACAAATCATCATCATAGACTTCATTAGCAGCAAAGAAGGTCTTATCTCCATATAGCCAGAGTAAATGAAAGAGTAAATACACAGTAGGCTAAACTCAATCCATCACAGGAACCTTCAGACTACCACAAAAATAAGATCTAGTTCTCTAATACTTCACATAGCAATTATTATTTTGGTCTCTGATATCTTTTTGAGAGTTTTAATCATGAAGGAACTGCTAAACCTTTTTTTTCTCTTTTTTTTTTTATACAAGAAACCCAACAAGGAAACCAACCCATGTCATGAAGAAAAGACTGAATAAAGACAGATTTCCTAAGGATTTTGGTTCCACATCCCACTGATCCTACTTTAAAAAATACGATTTCCCTGTGCATTCCTGTGATGGCTTTCTCTGCTTGTCTGCCACATGGCCAGGTCATCACCACTTCTACAGATCTTGCTGCATTTCTCTGAGCTCCCACAGACACCCTCTGACCCCACCACTTGGCAGAACACACCGTGGCTACCTCAGAGCCGCACAGGCTGACCTGCTGGTCCTGCTGCCAGAAGGAGAGGATGGCAGCTGAGGCCTGGCTGTCCTCTCCTCAGTGTGGACACTCACTTGCTTTTTGTTCCTCCACTGAAAAACTGATTTTCACATTTCTTTATTTTTTAAATCCCTCAGATTCTTACCTTCCTGTCAAATTTGGTTGATATTGCCCATCAGTTTAGAAAGTTAATATGACAGCACAGATAGGCAGTTGAACAGGCAGATGTGCACGTGAAGGTAATGGAATAACAATAAACTGCACTTCCTCAGAAAACAAGCCCAAAAATTATAGTCTAATGACAGCAAAGCTGTAATTTAGCTTCAAGAGTAGCTAAGGAGGAAACTGAGGATCTACTGCTTTTTTGAAAGCTATTTCTAGGGATATTAGTGACTGATTGCACTTTGCATTGTAACAGCTGGGTGTCTCAATTTGTTATGTCAAGTGTTTGTTAGTTCTCTAATTATGACACCATGCTCCACAATGTGATACTCATATATTTTTTATATCTCATACAATGTATAATTGCATTTCGTTATGCTCCCTTTGACTTTCCCAAAACTGACATGACATCTTATGGGGTAATCTATAATCAGTTAATAAACAAAACAGATAAACTAAATAAACAAATTTAGCAGATTAAAGCATGCTAGGTCTCCTGATTTTTATTTTTTTTTTTTTTAAAGCGTCAATCCAGCCCTTGTGCTGATGCATAATATGTTTAGTTCAGAAAATACAGATTCAAGTCTGGTAAATGCCTGAGCTACTAGACACTGTGTTATGCCTGGGGAATTTATGCAAACACTGTGTGGGATCGAGAAAGGAACTGAAAGGAGGAGGGATACAGGAGGGAGTATGGCAGAACTTCACAATATTCTTCTAAGGGAATGTGAGCTTTAATGCTTCTTCCTTGGAAGCTGTAAGGGACTGTTCTGAATGCCACAGCTGGGCACAAGCCCTTCCTCTACCCCAGACTTTATCATGTCCATGACATGTGAATGCATCCTTGCGTTGAAGATACACACCTTTAGCCTAGGGGTAAGCTACTGTGTTCAGTATGCCTGCCTGTATAGCTGTCATAAGGCAACCCAAGGGCAGTTGCAGTCACTACACAGATGTATAGCACCATAAATTACATTTGCTTTTACAGTAACATCAGCTGACTTTGCCATTCTTCCTTATGTGCATGAGTCTGAAGTCATCTCAGAACAAAGTCTAAATACCTCCTGGCACTGAACAGGATGTGTCCTGTATACAGATCACACAGAGAAGTGAACCAAGGTGAAGCAGCAGACAGATTTAGCCAGCATGCATCCACCCATCTACCAACACATAGTATGAATATCACTCAATACCTCCTGATCATTTTCTAGGTAGCATGATCCAATCTGGGGACACGAATGCTGGGTCTGTTGCACTGATGTTTGCAGGCACCAGTTCCTCCTGTTCCAGTCCTCCTCACACAGGCTTTTTTCTATTACTGACCCAATGCTAGTATTACTTAGGTTTGGAACTTCAATATAAGCGATCCTACCTGGTTGGGTTTTTCTTATCTTGGTTTATACCGTTCCAGTGAGTAACATTTATTTCCTTTTTTGTTCTCCTTGGCACATTATTGTTTCTCTGTTTCAAGGACAAACTTAGCAAAATGACATTATTTTCGTATTTAAAAACTTAATTCTCTAGCTAGCAAGATGTAATAAAAAGAGAGTTCTTAGCTCAAGATGTGACCACTTCTTTCAGCAAAAGTAAAAAAATGTTAATTGATCCAAATGTTGCACTAGCAGCTTTCAGCAATAACAAAGTAGTTCATGGCTGATTTGATATACAGTGGGACGGAGAAAAAGGGAAGAAGCCTCAAGAAATGGCTTTTCATTATAATCTAAGCTGGAAAAAACATGTGGGAAGGTTGTTAGAGCCATTTCCATAGTCTGACTTCTCTCTTAGGTATTTTCAAGACCCTGGTGAGACCTATAGTTATATGAGTGAACAGTTATCTAATTTTTACACACAAGCACAGTAGATTTTTTGTCTC
This sequence comes from Psophia crepitans, assembly GCA_013399095.1. Classification (NCBI taxonomy): domain Eukaryota; kingdom Metazoa; phylum Chordata; class Aves; order Gruiformes; family Psophiidae; genus Psophia; species Psophia crepitans. The sequence continues at coordinate 530,952 of VWZZ01006070.1, read as the reverse complement.
AGCAATGAAAGATGCACACCTAGATAAACATACATTTATGTACTCTTCAGATCTTCTTAAATTAGATTCACTGTCTTTCTGTTCACACACTTCTCTCTATTGACTTACCTCTATTATATAGGAAATAGAAAATCTAAGCAGGGAAAAGTAATTCTGCATCACTTTCTTACTAGCAAAGAAAGTGATGGTATTTAAGACATAATTCAGTTTGATGGTCAATTTTGATGCTCGTGTTTATCAGTACTTGAATCCAAGAAGTAGATTTGTTGAGAGAACACTTGAGTGTTTTTTAAATAGTAAAGAACACCCAACAGACCATAAATAGATGTCACAACAAATGGAGAGAGATGTTAAAAAAAGGAAAACTCACAAAGTTCATAGTTTCAATAAGAAAATGCAGTAAAAGATAAGGGATAAAAGCTTTATATGTCTGTAGTGCAAATGGGAAATGAGGAGACAAAGCAGAAAGAGACATGACTAAACAGAAACCTAGAAAGTCCATAGGTAGATGTTCAAGCTGAGCAGTATATAATGTGGAAGCACCCAGGTTCTTGCCATGACATATCAGCATTGTTGGTCTGAGCCAATCTGCACCAACTGATCTTGGATCCAATACCTTCTCCTCTTTGTATCAATAGCATAGACCTACCCAGTCCAATCTTTATTCTAACCGTACAAAAAAATACTGCTTCTCCTATTTGGAAATGGCATTCCCATTCTTCCTTAATTCACAGATTTCTTTCCCCAGTATTCTTTCCTTTTCTTTTGTTCATGGCTCGTCTGCTTCCCATTTCATCTTTTCATTGCTGAAGATCTGAATTTTATCATCTTGCTTCATTCCTGTGGTTCTAATATATAGCATCACATAAAATTTGCATAACTTGCTGACCTTCTTAAGAGTTTTTTTCAGTGTGGATTTTGATCTGTATTTTTGGCATCCTGAAGTTTGTTGACATTCATATTGAAAGGATTTGTGTAAGTGTATCCTTAGTCAAGTCATCTCCTCTGTCTGATTTTCTTTTTCTTGGAAGTCTTGAGGCTTCCTTCTTCATTAGTGTTCTTCGTTTTTTTTCTTACTCTTCAAGACTGATTATCTCCTGCTCTGCATGTTCCAACAGAGGCCTACAAAGAGGAATGTAACCTCATGTGGATATTTGTTGTTGAAGACAAGGATACATGTACTTCTACCAACTAAATGTCACTGCAATGTGGACAATGTAAGTTAGCACTGGTCCTTGCGAAAAAATTTTTACATATAATTGTAGAGATAAAGGTACCTAAGAGCCCTATGAACTTTTCCAGTCTCTGATGTAAATCAAATACCTAAATGTTTAATTGACTGCTGAAGAAAAATCAAGTAAATTTATAGCACCAACAGAGAATTTTCAGTTCCTGGATCAATTAATAGGTTTCTCAGAGCTATATTCAGGACTATATTAGTGACATATAGTATATTTAATTTCAATATATTATTTCTCCCATTTATAATCAGACTAAATATAACTGAATACAACACGAAGATACTAGATCAAAATGTACTTCTCCTTAATAAATTCTTACCACAAACTGGAATAGCAAATATATCAGAAAGGAATTCTTGAAATAGAGTATTGAAAATGACTGGCCAAAGAAGCCTGTTTCTCATTTATATCTGCTCTGAGACTGATATAATCATGAAGAGGATATGAGAAATGAGGAAATAATTTCTATTTCCACATTTGTGTTCTAGTCCAGAATCAGATATGTTATAGAATTCAATGGACTGCTACATTGTATTTTAAAAAGAAACAAAGTATTTGCAATCTAATTCATGTATTATTCATACACATGTTGCATGTTTTGTGCATGTAAGTATGCTTTATAGGTGCATGATGCTACCACCACAATTTAGACAGTGAAGGTGTATTCACTGAAAAATTACCTTGATGCCTCTTCTGATTTCTGATCTAACATATTTGAAACCGCCTGTGTCCAAAGACAAATAAGAGATTTTTAGCTGCCCACACTGCAAGGTTAATTAGTAAATATTATCAAAAGAATGTATCTCTCATGCAGTAGCAAACTAGCATGGATTTCATGTACAGTTATAGTTTTGTATGTTTTACAAAGAGTATTTCAATAAAAGTTTATCAAAGGATTACACAGTCAAGAGGAATAATCACTGTTTAAAATATACTCCCTTGTTCAGTGCTGAAATGGCAATGGGAATTGAAAAATTCAACAAATAGAACTTAATATTGATGTAAAAAGTAATAAGAGAGGCCACAGTTATAAAATGAAATTTATTTCATGGGGAAATAAGCAAGGGTTTAAAAAGCATTTTGGAATAAAAAGGGAATTTGAAGTGTAACATAAGCCCGCATACAGATACAGACAGAAAAAATACTCATAATGCAAAAGAAGTGTGCAAAATATTTTTTCTCTCCATTCACAGAGAAGATTGAAGGAGTACCAATATCATGTAAGGATGAAGAAGTAATTTCCATCCTATTAACATCTAAGGAGGATGTTGAAACATCTATAAGCAGTTTAAATTATGAAAAGACTTGGGTAGTCTAGGTTCAAGGATACTAATGGGGCAGACAGTGAAGATCTCTAACTTCCTTATGTTAATCTGTGCTTAAGTGTGTGTCTTGGATCTGTCTGAGATGGAGTTAATTTTCCCCACAGCAGGCCCTCTAGTGCTGTGCATTGGTGGCCAGCAAGGTGCTGATAACACAACAGTGTTTTGGGTGCTGCTGAGCAGTGCTGGCACAGCACCAAGGTTGTCTCTCTCCAACATTCCCCCCCTCAGCAATAGGCTGGGGGCGGGCAAGATCTTAGGAGGGGACACAGCCAGGACAGTTGACTCCAACTGACCAAAGGGATATTCCGTACCATATGACATCTGCTCAGCAATAAACAGGTTGTGGAGGCCCCGTCCCTGGAGGTGTTTAAGTCCAGGTTGGATGGGGCTTTGGGCAACTTGGTCTAGCAGAGGGTGTCCTTGCCTGTAGCAGGGGGGCTGGAACTAGATGGTCTTTGAGGTGCCTTCCAGCTCAAACCATTCTATGATTCCATGACTCTATGAAAAGCTCAGGGAAAGGAGGAGAAAGGGTGGGGCATTCGTTAGTTATGGTGTTTGTCTTCTGGAGCAACTGCTACATATACTAAAGCCCTGCTTCCTGGGAAGTGGCTGAACATGGTCTGCTGATGAGAAGCAGAGAATAAATCTTTTGTTTTTCCTTTGCTTCTGCACATGACCTTTGCTTTTGCTTCATTAAACTGTCTTTGTCTTGACCACAAGTTTTTTTCCCATCTTTTCTCCCTCACTGACCTGAGGCTCTGGCCAGGCTGGGGTTAATGCTCAGGCCCGGGCCAGGTGAGCCGGGCCAGGCCGGCCGCTATTCCACACCACGTGACATCACACCCCTATAAAAGGGGCCGGCCAGTGCTGCTGGGGGCCCCAGTGCTGCTCCGGGACAGTCTCGCTGAGGGCTGCTCATCTGGTCCGGTGGGTCGGTCGGTAAAGTACTGCGTTTGTTATCGCAGTTGTTACATCCCAGTGTAACTACTGCGGCCCTGTTGTCGTTTCCCCTCTCCCTTTGCTGGCCCATAAACGGTCGTTATCTCAACTCGAAGCCATTAGCCCTTTTGTTGCCTCATTCTGCCCTGTGTTTTGCTGATGGGGCGGTGAGCGAGCGGCTGCGTGGGGCTCGACTGGGGCTGGGGCTGAGCCACGGCAGAAAGGGAGTAATAGAGCAGCTTGGTGGGCACCTGGCCTCCACCCAAAGTCAACCCACCACAGCGTGAGACACTCTATTTTGCAGCACTGAAAATGACTAAGCAAGATAACCTGCTTGCTCCAGTATAGGACAGGAAACTGGATGTCAATCTGGAGAAAAAGAAATCCAAAAGTTTACAAAGGATGTAGTTTAAAGCTTTAAAAATCTATGTACTACTCATTTGGGTCATCAAGACTTCATGGAAAAGTATGTCTTGCCAAACAAAATGTTTCATTTTTTAACATGAAGATGAGCATCTTGGCTGAGAAAGATAACTCCCTTTGCCAGCAATGCTCGCTTAAGGAGTTGTCTCCTCCTAACCCTCAGCCTGTTGCAGAGCTGCTCCAGCATCCCAGCTGCTGTTCCAGCACAGTCTGCTGAGTTGCACTGCAAACAAGATGAGAGACTTAATCTACATCTGAAATCACACCTTCCCCCTCATTTTTAAACAATTCTATGCTTCTTTCCCCAGTTCAATGATAGTTACATAAACCTTAATGAAAGGCATGGAGCTGCACGGCAAATGTAGGAATAAGAGGCTGAAGGTGAAAAGGTGCATCCCTATGAGGTAAAATTGCCACCAAAGCCCCTGTTTCATGGAACTACCACCTAGCTGATTTACAGCAACAAAATGTTGTTTTGAGCATTCATAATCAAATGGGGTCTTCTAAGAATTTTTCCACAGCCACTGGTACTAAGCCTGATGCTTTGCAGCACTTTTAAACAAATAGTATGTGAATAAATACACAATTGTATCCAATGTGTACAGGTTTAATCTCAATTATTCTTAGGATAACAAAATATAGGAAGGATTCAGAGGAGAGTTATAAAAAGATTCAGTTGGTGGAAAAAATTAAAACTTAAAACAAGGAGCTCAATCTGTTGAACTCGGTAAACTGATATATGACTTGACTGCATAAGGTAGAAATTTCAAATGCAGAATATGTTGAGAAATCATTCAAGACATAAAGCTTAATAAGAGAAAGAGAAAACTAATGGTTCTTACATTAATTGGTTCCATGTCTTAAGAACCACTTTGTAAAGAAGTCAGCAGCCAGACTGTAACAATGAAAGGCTCCTTTTAATCTTACTCACATTAGATTTACACTAGTATTTACTTCAATTACTTTTATGGAATTGTCTGGAAATCCAAATCTTAAAAAACTGGTCTCTAGAAATTCCTACTAAGCTATTAAGGAGAAAAAATAGAAATAACCTGATGAAAAGCTTTTCTTCCTTTCTAAATAGGGCATGTAAGCGTACCTGTTATATACATGAGCAACACAAGCTCATGTAACCTTTTTCAGGATTACAATAGATTAGAATAGAATCATTAAGGTTGGAAGTGACCTCAAGGATCATCCAGTCCAACCGTTCCCCCACTACCTATTAACCACTAAACCATGTCCTTCAGTACCGCATCCAACCTTTCCTTTAATACCCGCAGAGATGGTGACTCCACCACCTCCCTGGGCAACCCGTTCCAATGTCCAACCACCCTTTCCAAGAAGAAATTTCTCCTCATCTCCAACCTGAACCTCCCCTGGCGCAACTTGCAGCCGTTCCCCCTTGTCCTGTCACTAGTTACCTGTCAGAAGAGGCCGACCTCCAGCTCACCACAACTTCCTTTCAGGTAGTTGTAGAGTGCAATAAGGTCTCCCCTGAGCCTCCTCTTCTACAGACTAAACAGTCCCAGTTCCTTCAGCCGCTCCTCATAAGACCTGTGCTCCAGACCCTTCACCAGTTTCGTTGCCCTTCTCTGNTCCCTGTTCCTGCTGGCTACACTATTCCTGATACAGGCCAGGATGCCGTTGGCCTTCTCGGCCACCTGGGCACACTGCCGGCTCATGTCCAGGCGAGCATCAATCAACACCCCCAGGTCCTTTTCCTCTGCACAGCTTTCCAGCCACCCCGCTCCCAGCCTGTAGCGCTGCCTGGGGTTGTTGTGGCCAAAGTGCAGGACCCGGCACTTTGCCACAATAAACCTCATCCCATTGGCCTCTGCCCAGCGATCCAACCTGTCCAGGTCCCTCTGCAGAGCCATCCTGCCCTTCGGCAGATCAACACTTCCCCCCAACTTGGTGTCATCTGCAAACTTACTGAGGGTGCACTCAGTTCCCTCATCCAAATCATCAACAAAGATGTTGAAGAGGATGGGCCCCAGAACCGACCCCTGGGGAACACCACTCACAACCGGTCGTCAAAAAAAGATATTACATATCTATCTTAATAAAACTAGAAACATTTTAATATTTTATAATTTCCCCTAATGACAGTAATTATCATAAAAAAATTAAATAGCTGGATGCCTGTATAGAAGTGTCAGAGTTCGAAGTTCTCTAGTCGGTGCTGCACAGCAATGCTTTTCTAACTTCCTGATTGACAGCAATTACCATTCTCATGATGCATCAGTATAACCAAACTGTTGTAATTTGGTTTGGTAATGCTAACAAACAAAATCTCTTGAGTCATAGACCTGTTTTTCTGAATGATGAGCCCAACATAATTTCAGGAGCAATCCTTATCAACAGATGCCTCTATGGGTCATCTCAGCCCATCTGCACCCTCCCTTGCACTGCTGTGATCCTTTCTGGACTCCATGCTGAGGACAAGTAAAGAAGAAACCAGCAGAAAATTAATCTGACAACAAAGGAGTCATGTTTGCTGGATTAGGGTATTCCACAGATCACAGATGAGTTCCACTTGCTTAAGAAGTCAGCAGTGGCAGCGTGTGGCTACAGGGAGGCAAATCAGTGGGGAAAATGGGGTGAAGGGAATTGGCTGGGTCCCAGTTGGTCACAACAAGCTAGGCTAGCTCAGCCAAGCCATTTAACTGCAGTTTCTTACATATATGCTATCCAGCCTTCTCTTTCTCCCACTCATGCAACCTGCCAAGCAACCTCTCTTGAGTTTGTAGACAGGCAACTTCTTGATCTGTCCAGCTTAGCTTCTGATCAGGTCAGCCGTGGTTATGCAGTCACTACACTGCGCAGGAATCTTTTACCAACCCTACCACAGAAAAGAGCCTTATGTAGCTTCTTCCATTAAACTGAATAATGGTGCTTAATACATACATATCCTTTAACTAGGTTTACAATTTTGTAAAGATCCGCAATCTGATGTCCGAAAATTCACTATTGCTTGTCTAAGCTGCTTAAACAAGCATATATGGTCCACTACTCACTGACAGAAGAAACAGGATAAAAATGGAATGTCTCCTATTCGAGATACATTTGAGATTTTTGTTAGCTGTAGTTAAATCACAGAATTTAAAAGAAAGGCTAATACAGCAATAAAATCACTGGATTTTTCAAGATCACATGATATGCAATTATCTTAAATTGGAGGTATAAGCTAGGATCTGGTTATAAATTTTAAGAACCATAAGATACTAGCAACTTACAGCTAGTATCAAAACAAAGAATCAAGAAGAGTATAATTCAGGAACTTAATTCTTTTTATAACTCAAGAGTCTTCCTCTCTGAGAAACCATAGGAATATTTTTGTCCTTATCAACAATGGACTTATTAGGGAGGACCCATGTCTTTATTATCTACTTCCTGAATCATTCAGTATCACCCATCCATCTACCCCAATATTTTTAAATGTTTTCTTGGAATTAAATGAGTTGTATATTTTGTGTAAGAGCAACACATAAATAGATCTTTGTAAATGAAAAATGTTTCCACACTTCAGGCGTAATCCCCTGACATTTGCACTCAGTGTCATTCAGCAGCAGGAGACAGCACCTACCCTCAATTTGCTCCCCATACACACAATTATACTAACACACAGCAGTTTAACACTGGGAGACAAAATCATCCCAAGGGCATTCTCTAGCTGGAGGTCTCCTTGTCCCTGCAAAAGAGCAGAAGGCTCTGGCTCTATAGCATGTGCTTTTATTTACAGTGTGTGTTCTTACTGATGGCCTCAGAAGCAACTTAGTCCCCATACTAAGCTCCACCCATGCCACAGTTATACTAGCAGTCCCACCTGAAACACTTTAAAGCTAGCACAGGTACCTTCCTGGCTAAACTGCAACAATTTTCTAACATCTGTGGACACAATTTAATTAGGAATTCACAGGCTGTTCTACTCATTCTCTAACATGGTAGGATCCTCTTGTTTATGAGTACCAATAGTTTCAAGCAGAGATGACTTGGTAAACACGGGTCCTCCCGAGCCGTGCAAGGTAGAAGGTAAATGAGAGGGTAAACTATGAAAGAACACTGGTGGCATGTGAATGACCTCACCTCCGGGCTTTGAGTCTCTGTTCCATACTTTCTGCTACGTTTCCACAATGTTATGGTGGAAAATATCTTATTTTTTCTAGGTTGCAGTGCTCTTATCACAACAGGATCCTGAACAGTGCTTATTAAAAACACATACACCTCCAGATATCTATATAGATCACTATTCACATACTGTAAACATTACAGAAGTATTCATCTCTATGAATTCAGGAGACATCTGACAGAAAAGCCAAACAGCAGTCTGAAAGGGGCTGATTAGAGTCTCTCCTGTCCGTGAGTTTCAAAGACTACAATTATGAGTCATGCAGTGATAAGAGACACACATCTCTGTGTGCTCTCACTGGGAGACTTTCCCAGCTGTCTACAGTCAGAATGTACATACACTATATGTACAATTCACTTCTCTTCAGCACTAAAATACTGTGAAACCTGGGCTGTAATCTGGCAACTGTTGTGACAGACTCAGCAGGCCAGGGAAAAAAAAAAGGACAAAACCTAATCCAGCTACAGCCACAGAAAACTGAAGTCAACAGAGCACAACTACGCTACCTAGAATTGAGCCAGGGTGTAGAAACAACTTCTCAGAGATGTTACAAAAACCTTTGTCATCATAACTTTCAGGTCTCCTCTTTTCTTTCTGCTCTACAGATTAGTGGGAACAGTTTGAATCAAGAGGTTGAAGACATTGGTTGAAGACTGCACTGCAACTACATAAATAAAGATTATAATATTAAAATAAAGCAAAATTCTTCATCCCTTCAATATGCCAGAAGTTCAGTCCAATCTTTGATCAAGACCTGGAGTAACAATGAAGATGTTTAGGTTCTCATTTCCAGGAAATACTAAAATGAACCTTAAATTATTTATTTTGGTTTCCACGATAGTGTGTTTCCTTAGCTTCAATATGAAACATCATTTATGATTTTAATGTGCCATATTCCATACATTTTAGCCTATTTCACAGCACAGCTATGCAAGGCAGGAATGCTTTAGAAATCACAATGTTTAACTCCACCTTGATCATGCATTATGATTTCAACAATGCTGCCAAGGAAAATTCCAGTCTATGCATAAAATTGACTCACCTGACTTTTATCAGACCAGCTGATGTAGAGGAAATGATATTCCACTCATGTCTCAACTCCTTTCTCATCTCTCTACTTCACACTTAACCCCCACAGAAAACCAAATGCCTCCACAGCCCCCACTGGGCAAATGTGTGGGTAGATTTACAAGTATTTTGCAGTGTTACGGCCTTGGCCCATCATTTAAGAAAAGAAGTTTGAGGTTTCTTTATTTTCATTTTAAAACAAAAATCAAACAGAAATCAGCGAATTTGGTCTGCAAGACACAAGGAAACCACCATCTGGAGCTCAATGAGATACAAAGAGATAAAGAGTCCTTTCATCAAGGGTCATACTGAGAGTCACAGTAAAGTGCTAGCAATAATCAGAGGCTGCCTCAGAATCTTATATGCTTGGCAAGAGAAAAATAAAGATTTATATATTATCTGCCTAGTGATACTGAAGATTAGAAAAACTATTTATTATTTGTTATAAGTCCTTTATGGAAGCATTAGCCTTACCACTAAAATCTACTTAGAGAGTTTGATAATTCCTTTCAGGAAAAAAAAATAAAAAAAATTAAGTGGGAAATATAAGTCAAATATAATTAAACAAATATTTTGATATGTTGCTATGTTAAAAGATATCATCCAAAGGCAAATTCTAAAGTTGTCCTTTTATTAATTGCCTAAGGACTCAAAAATATTAATGATACTTACAATGATGTACACCTTTTACATTATGCAAATCTTAGACCTCAGCTCTAATCTCCTACTTAACAGTGAGAATTGCTCTTGCCTGAGGTCCCTACTACTAAAACTTCAAGAGATTAAAAATAGCTCTCCAAACCATGTGCCTTTTCTTTGATATAAAACAATCTCAGCCTTTATGAAAAGGAAAAATGGCAGTAAGGAGTTTGAAAAATAATGATGTTCCTCTGTTAAAAAAATGCCCTCATTTGAGACATCAGCCATTGTCTCCATGGCACTAGATTTAGAAACTGTGACTGTGGAGCTCTGCTGAAGCAGACTCAGCTGAGTAGATCCTTCTGTGTACATAAGCACATTTTTAAGGATAGCAAAGTAAGCACCCTAAATCACAGAAGATAGAGAAGTTTCTTTTAAGCAGTTGATGTGTCCACCTATTTCTGCTTTCTCCAAGATCCTCATTACATCAATGGTGTATGGGATAACACAGGGCAGTGTGTACATCAGTACCTTCCTCCTTCATGCTTTGGCAGGCTAGCCTTAAGCTGGAAGACACTACCTTCAGCTACTAAGAGAAGTCCTGTTCAGAAAGGTGACGGGGAGGTTGATATTTTACAACATATGCAGATCAGTACAATGTGCACTGAAAAAGTATATAAAAGTTGGTCATAACTAGTTTGAAACTGGATTTAAAATGCTGAGGATCTGATTAAAAATAGCCAGGAATAATTTACAGTTTTTATTAATTTTGGAAGGTACCTGCATATTGATTTTTTGGCAAACTATGTGTGTTGTGGGGTCAGAAGACACAAAGAATCATGATGTGCTGGAAGACTTAAGTAGTACGGGAGGGAGAGTAGTTCTGGAAATTATGATCACTTGTGGGTTTTCACACCGCAGAAATAACATCTTCAGAGGTTAAAGTATCCAATAAAGAAGCAATTCTGAACTTGTTGAGGAAGAACAAGCTCAGCAGATAAAGAAGTTCATTGCATCAAGCATGGCACTGGGAGTAAAGTACCTTGAATTTCACTACATGTCCAAACTATAAAACAGCATATGATGCTTACCAGAAATGTTCCTGCTTACGTCTATTATAAGTGGGTCTGCAGTCAAGAAAACCAGCTACACCCACAGCTCTGCCTGGTGGTTGTCCATGCAGAAAGTCATGGCTTATAGGTACCACTCCGTTTAGAATAGAATAGAATAGAATAGAATCATTAAGGTTGGAAGTGACCTCAAGGATCATCTAGTCCAACCATCCCCCCACCACCTATTACCCACTAGACCATGTCCCTAAGTACCATATCTAACCTTTCCTTAAACACCCTCAGGGATGGTGACTCCACCACCTCCCTGGGCAACCCGTTCCAATGCCTGATCACCCTTTCAGAGAAGAATTTTCTCCTCATCTCCAACCTGAACCTTCCCTGGCGCAACTTGCAGCCATTTCCCCTTGTCCTGTCACTAGTTATCTGCGAGAAGAGGCCAACCCCCAGCTCACCACAACTCCCTTTCAGGTAGTTGTAGAGGGCAATAAGGTCTGCCCTGAGCCTCCTCTTCTCCAGGCTCTCCTTGGAGACTTAACTCTTATGGGTCTTTTTTGATCAGCCAAATATCTTCAAGGTTCTTTCCTCTAAACTGTCCAGAATCATACTTCAGTTGTGCAACTATTTTCTGCATAGGTCCTGTTCTTACAGATTTCAGCAAGAAATGGAGTAGACCTTAAATCATCAGTAAAGTATTGTCAGGATACTCTAGAGCACATTTACTGTGATTCAGTGAAGTAAATGTAATTAAAATTAAACTGACTTGTCAAAAGAAAGAACAAAGTACATTTTGTGATATAGTATCTTTGATTTTGTTAATATGAAAAACTGCATATTCCACAGTGGGTTTCCAATTCATAATTAATTAGTGATTTTTATTGAATTTACTTATACAAATATTTTGTTTTAAAAAAAACCCAAGAGCTCTGTAGATTTCATTTGCATTTTGTTCATTTTCTTTCCATTGCCATTTAAAGCCATTCACTACTTGGCTCTAATAATTGTTCAAAGAATGCCCTAGAAGTTTTGAATTATACTTGGAGGTTATTTATGATAATTGGGCATTCATTTAGCCTTACTTATCATATCAATCAGCATGGCAAAAAAATACATACAAGTAGGCTTCATTAAAGAACAAGAGAAAAACTTTTTGGAATGTTATATATATCCTGAGTCTGACTATTCTGCAAAATTTAAAAAAAAATAGATGGCCGGCATATTTTTTCCACATTTACCTGCTGTACATAAAGTTATGATTTCATTTTTGACTTTTTTCTTTCCTATGACAGATTTGTATTCAATAGACAAATTAATTGAATATGCATGTGTTTGAATTAAAAATATTTTATATATTTCTTCACTGAACCTGGATAAAGATATTTTGTACAAAGAATGAAAAGAATTAGTCAGATCACAATTAAAAACCTATTGTTTGGTCTTCAAAAACAGGAAAAAAAAAGTTTGCACTCCCACACTTTATGCTTCTACAGTTTCTGAAAGGAGACAAATATTCACATCACCAATATAAATATACATTCAGATCTGCTGAAAATATTTTAAAAAGTTGATGGATACAAAGACTAAAGATGACAAAAATAATCACAAGAGTTTCCCCAATAGATTTACACTTACGATTCTCATAATCTTAAGGGAATTTAAACTGCAGATATGCTGTTAAGTTACCAGTGGACAGAAAATCATGGTGAGAATATTTCCAGTGGAGAACCAACACATTTTATGAGAATCAAAGATGACAAGCTCACGAGTTGCAAAGAAGCATAACTTGTACCGTGAATATTATTCATCAGGTTGAAGACTTTTTCAAAATATGCCAAGGGATAGTATAAGGTTGACAACTGCTCTCTGGAAAGTTTTATTTTTTCAAGAATTTCACAGATGTGATTATGCTGTGTAATTTCAATTTATTTTACCAGACTCCTTCAGGCATGGTTAACACTCTACTGAAAAATATATCAACAAAACTGGTGAAGTACTTCAACATATTCAGTGTCACTTAGATTAGGCTGACTGAATAGTTGCAAGAGATTTAAAACTTCCTATTCAGTTATTTGGCACTATTTGCTTATTTGCTATTTGGCACTACTTCATTATTAAATGCAGTCCCTCACCGTAACAGATTACCACATAATATATATTTATCCAGAAGGGAGGGTAGACAAGAAAAATCATTCTTTGCCCTTCACACTCGACAAGTGAGAACTCTTCCTCAATGCATTATTCCACAAACAAACTTGAAATGTAAGTAATAAAATTAATAAATTAAAAAAATGGAGCAAACTCCAAGAAATAATGGAAAATACATTTGTTCTATGTTTGCACTGGAAGGAAATTTATCAGACACAGAAATTTGAGTAATTTAATGAAAAGAACCAAACCATGCTACAAATGAAGACCAGAAAATCTCTTCAATCTATTCTAAACTAACATGGATGAAAATGATTCATCTTAGTCATTGCTTTAAGTACCTAACAAGCACTTCCCCTGAGAGGTTCCAGAGACCCACTAAGGCTTTTTTGACCAGTATCCCATCTCTCTCTGTGGCTAAAAGAAACTGAAAAACACGCAGAATCTGTATCACACATAAAACTTCAACACATTTTTTCCTATTCTCTGCAGCAGACCAGCAAAACTTTGAACTATGAGATTATTTAAATACAATACAAATATGTTACATGAGCACAGTGATAAACATTTTCTTCAGTTATGTCTAAGGGAATATCATTAAAATCATCAGCTGCAGCTGCACATCTAATGCTTATATCTCTAATTCCAGTACTGCACCTATCCTGTCATATAAACCTTACAATTTGTTCTTTGTGTTCCAACATGAAATAATTTTTCTCTTTTCCTCCACAACTCTTCAAAAACACTTCCCATAACCTCATTCTGTTTTCAAAAATCCTCTATATAATTACACTAGAGATAGTATTATGTGCCTCCTTTGTGGATTTTCGGTACTTGAGTGATCACACAAACAAAAAGAAAATTGATCACAGACAAACTCTTGCAGCTGTATGGAAGGAAAAATTTATAATTATAATTGTATTAGCTTTTACATTTGTAATAAATAGATACACATTTCATAAACTGTGAAATGGGCAACCTGCATTACAATAACATATAAAATCAAGGGAACTCTGCATAAATTTCTTCAAGATAAATAGCTGTGCCCTCAGATCAGGGCTTTTTAAATACTACATTCTAGGCTCTGTCTCTTACAGCATTCATTATATTCCAAAAGGATAATATAGGTGAAACCACTATCTCATTAAAGACAAAAGAAGTTTCAACATGGCCTAGACCTATCCTAAGATCAAAAGACACAAACATGTGGAAGAAGAAAGGACATAAAATCAGTAGGTTTTTTCTGAATTTTATTTAAAAAGTCATTTATGGTCTCTCCTTTTACAAACAGCTTCAGGATTAGACCAAACTCTCATTGCTTTAAGGACAGTCCTATGAAACAAAACGTGTCGCCAGATCTTAAACATTTAACTAAGGTTTCTGTTGTGTGTGTTTTCAATGTACTCTTTTTCTTGTCCCAGGTATGTATTTCAATGTTTTTACAACTTGAGTCCTCTGATGTTTCAGTGGTGTGTTTATGAAATGCAGGGTAGTTTATCCAAATAGCCATTCCTGTTCTAAAAGTTAAAACCACCCATCTGGCACATAACTTGATGCCAACTGTTAAGCACTGAACTGACAGAGGCTCATGACAAAATGCTAATTCTCTTCATGTTTTGCATGAGAACAGTAGAATGAATATGGAGGTTATTAAAACGTGAAAATGATTGATGCACGCCTCATCAACAGCATCTCCTACTCTACTCCAGTCAATGATTCAAACAATGCCAAGCCAACATTTTCAGCAAACATATACGGAATTTGGCAGCTACTTCAGCTTTCTGGTTTTATGAGTAGTTCCACAAAACCAAAGTCAAACCATCCTCTCCTTCAAAGACTGGTCACTGAAATAATATCCGGCTGGTGTTAAAAACAATGTACTGAAACTTGTTTCTGCTTCAGTAGTGTCAAGTTCAACTAAGCGCAAATGGAAAAATACATATTTGAATCTCCAGAACTGCATTTTACTACATTAAGAGACATTTTAGGGGTCTTTCTGAGAGTTTTAAATTCATTGATTAAATCTATACGTCTGGTTTGTTGAGTCAGGACCTTGATGGCACTACTAGCCCAGACTGGCCCTGCCCATCCCCCTGGGACTTCCCCACAGCCCGTGATCCCAGATCAGCCCCCCAGGGCCAACACCCCCTGCCCCAGTAGTGCTGCAGCAGGGCTGGTCTCCAGCTCCCATAGCCCTCCCCAGGCATGAGCCCCACAGATCCTGGACTACTGACGGGCCCATGTCCCAGCCTGTCTTCAGCCCATCCCCAGTGAGGTGCCCGATGCCCGGGGTTGGGGCTGCCTTTCTGCCCCCGGCTCCCTGATCCTGCCTGGGAGTGGGATCCTCCACTATGGGGAGCCACTGACACCCCCAGCCTCCAGGGACCCTTGACACTTGATTAGCACATTCTTTAATCGGTTACTACTTCTACCTTATTAAGATAATTAAATAGCATATTAAAACTGTTACCTTATTATTATAAACTGCCCTTATTATCCATACATTCTATTGAGTACTTTTTTTTGTCAATCCAGCAAAAGGTTGTATGAATGAATATAACAGTATGATCCAGAGATCATTTGACAGGGACTCTAGACAGCTGTTTTCAATTGCCATGGTTTTCACATAATGGAGATATAAAATCTTCCTCTCTCAGTAAAGTGCTTTGAGATTGCCAGGTTAAAACAACCTTTTACAATTGCCAGGTTAAAACAACCCTTATAAAATAAGACTAAATAAGACCTTTAATAATACAGCAGATCCTATAGGCATACAGAGTCAAGTCTGAAAAAGAACAAAGGTCTAAGTTCAAAAGACATGAAGAATCCTGGAAGGCCCTGAGAAGGGTGGTTACAGGTGCAGAAGATTTGTTGCTGCTCTTGCTCCTTCCTCTTGTCCATTAAAAAAAAAAAGATTATTCATAATGTGGTACAACTTACGGTCCAATGATTTTTCTCACTTCAGTCTCAATGTGGCAAAAATGTGATTCACGATTTTCAAAAATAATAATTTATGTCAAAAACAATTAGAATTTTCCAGCTGCAGATCAGTGAATAGTCTGCCTCATTTATTTTTGTCTTACAAACAGGCTGAGCTAGTGTTTAATAAAAACATTAAGAATCAGTCTCAAAATCTCATATTCTGGTACGCACTGTCCTAGTCTTTCTTTAAATAAGAATAGAAAGTCAGCTGGCCAAAGGGCCATCTATCCTAGAAATCCTGTTTTCAACGGTGGCTGTAAATAGCAGATGGGAGAAATATAATAGTGCAAGCATATACGATACTTCCCTTTCACTCTGCAAATTTCCATTTGTTTTCAACTCAAGCATTTCCAAAGCTAGATAAGGTTTTTGTAAATTTTCTACTGGTAATACAACTAATAATTTGTCAGGGTACTAAGGAATTCCACTGCAGAGAATGGAAGAAAAAAAAGGGTCTGCCTTCCATTTATCAAGAATTTGGTTAGAAACAGTGGTACAGGAACCCAGCCAAAAATTAATACCGCTTAGGCCTCCTCAGTGCAGTCAAAGTTCAGCTCTATGGGTATATATTCACATGTATTTTTTTCCAAAGGTTCGCATCTCTTTGTAATGCCCCAATTTCTGCTTCTAGTTCAGTAACTGAAGTTGGTGGTTCTGCTATCATCCAACTATGGACGAGAAAACATCAAGATTTTCAAAAATGATAATTTTCTTCCAGGTCAAAATATATGTTTCTGTCTCTATCCAATTTTAGGATGACACAAGGTCAATATTCCAAAACAAAAGATTCCATTAAGTTTCAATACTATTTCTTACTGCAATTCAAGAGACACACTATTAAATACATATTTTCAAAATTCCCAAGTGGAGACAAAAAATGTTACTAAAACTGTCTGGGGCAAGGCTCTGTGGCTCTACCCATGTCAATTGCTGAAAACTCAGTTTCTACTCAGAGTTTATGAAAGCTACTGAAACTCCACAATGCCACTGAGTTCTGCCAGTGAAAAGATGAAAGCATGAAAACTAGGGATTTTAAGCTGTCAAATATCTATTGAGAAACCTGAAGTTTTAAAAAAAATCACAACACATTATAGCAAACTTTTTTAAGTGTTCAGTTTTGATTGCACAGTATGTGTACTGAGTTACAGAGTTTGTATTGAAATAATTTATATAATGCATATTTAAAGTACGGATATTTTGATACCGAAATTAAATACAGATAAGATTATTATTATTATTATTCATAACCAAAGCTGGGAAAAGCTGTTAAGATAATATTCATAGTCCAATGAAGTCTTAAACAAAGAAATTGCTACTCTGCCTCCATAATATCCCTCTCATTGTCAGTGGCAGCTGGAAGATCAGCAGGTTTTCATCCATTATCATTAGTTGGGCTTGATGATGATTACTGTGGCACTTGAGTTTGGGATCAAATAATTAGTACTTGTAATGGAGACTGTGAGCCTTATCACAGCTTCTGCCACTCTCATGGTAATTGCAATGTAAAGATAAATACATGTTCTGTATGACTGTATTTAGTGTGAAGTTTGTACTGGAAGTCTTGATGAAGAACCATGCCAAGATCCTTGGAAAAGTAGTGAGACATTCCTAAAAGTGGCAAGTGATTAAAATTAGTCTTTTTAATACAATTAATAATGCATATACATTCATACCCTGTTAAAACCACCCTATGCCGAATGGTCCAAACCTGCATAGAGGCAAAGTTCCTCTGAGATTGTACATTCTCTAACAGATTTTAAAATATCATAGAATCATAGAATAATTAAGGTTGGAAGAGATCTCAAGGATCACCTAGTCCAACCGTCCCCCTACCACCTATTACCTACTAAACCATGTCCTTAAGTTCTTTATAGTGAATGTTGTCATCTCCAGAACATCAGCATTGTCCTCACCTTACAGTCATCTGCAGATAGAGAATATTTGCCAAGATCCCACCCAAAGTGCTGCTTTGGCCCTGCTGCACTGAGTGGGTGTCCTCTGTGGATTGCTGAGAGTCTGCCTCAGAAATGTCCAGAGTGAGAAGACCCACAAGGGACAACTACACTAAATGCCTCACAGAGAGTTTGTCAGCTGCTTTTCCTCCACATGATGCCTTTCACATTGCTTCTATAAGTTCATGAACGTCTACAAATGATGTCAGAAGGAACATCAAGTATCAACTGCTCCCCACTTTTCTAATACAGTCATATGTTACTATTCACTACTAAAAACTCAGTGCTATAAAATGTGAGAAAAGCGTACTATGAACAACTTTAAAATCAATTCAAGCCATAGATAAGAAAAGTTGCAGAAGATGGAGGAGATGATGACAGTTACTCAAAAAACTCCAAATATTATCAGACAATAGAGGAAATATATTTTTTCTGGGAAACTAACATAACATACAAGGAAGAAATACAGCAACAAATATGGATATTACGACTACTTTAAAAGAAAAGCTCTTTTAAAATCCTGTAATTATTCCTTAGGAAAAGAAAATACTTATTTAAAAACTGAAGGAAAAAAACCACATGTTTCTGTAGCATTTGAAATGAACAAACCTTTCCAGTGTAGATGTAATCTGAGAAATTTCTTTTGTTATTCACTCTAAAGTAGGTATATATTAATATATTTTATTATTTTTAGAATATTTTCACCAAACTTCTAGTACTCTATCAATAAGCAGGGATTCCTTTATATTAAGAAGGGTAAATTTCAGCAAACTTTAAAATATTAATAATTTCAACTTTGATTCTGGGCACAGGCTTAAAGAACATCTTAATAACTACCATAAAACAATTATTGTTTGGCTTATACAGTGTAATACATTACTTAGCAATATTTATCACATCTACATCTCACAACTTTATTTCCTACATAGAAAAATTAGTGAACTACGGCCACTTCGATTTTACAATTTGGAATGCAGCCAGAGTGCCGCAGTTCTGAGGGTTACATTATGGAAAGTGATATCACTGAATGCTAAATCTTCTGGTGAGAAAATTTTATTAAAAATACATAATCCACTGGACTGTGGAATTTTCATATGGTTATCACATGGCTCCAAATTTTCAGGAAAGAGGAGGGAGAAAAAAAATGAAAAAGAAATATATTTCTTTGGAAATGACAACTTTTTCTTTGGATCAGATATGAATAAGAATGTTTCTTCTGATAGAAATATATTTTTAAAATATGTGTAAATAAAATAAGTAAAAGTGTGCCTTGGATTGGAAAATGTCTAAGTGACAAAACTTTTCTTTTTTTCTTTTTTTCTTTTTTTCTTTTTTTCTTTTTTCCCTATTAGGGCACTTGTTAAAAATATGGGATATTGATTCTAGCACTACATCAAACACTAGAAAGATGTAAATCTGTGTCTCAAATACTCTCCTTTATTCTTTGATGAAAACATTTGAATCAGATCTGAAATGTCATCAGATGTTCAAATGTCCATGTATTTCGCTAAATGGAATTTCTGGATTTTGGCTGTTTCTACTGATTGCATGACTTCCATTGACAATTTTCACAGAACTGACAATCTTGAGAAACATTTCTGTTGTGTAAAATGAGCATTTTCAAAGGGAAAATTATGCCACCAGATGTGATTAATTTGTTTTAACATTATTCTCATATACTCTGCTTTGTTTTTAGCAAGAAAGCACAAGATACCTGATTCTGTTACTAGAAGCAGCAGTAATTTCATTTCAAAACGAAGATTGATCTATTTAGATTTCTGCACAGTTCATTCTAACCTAACAATATCTGTCTTGGCAAAACTGCCTCATAAAGAAAAGCACATTGTCATTTCATTGCCTCGGATCAAATGAAGCTAGTGACAACACCATTCTCATTATGGTATGTTCCCATTTTCTCTTAATCTGTATCTAAATTGTGACGAATTTATTAATCTCATCCAAATATTTCTCACTTCCAAGATATGACCATGTCTTAGTGTCAAATAAGAATGAAGCCAAATTTCTGTAGTTAAACCAAAGCTGCTGAAGTATCATACAATAACATATGTGCAGGTGCAGATGTGATACAGAATCCAATCCCATTTGCCACAGTTTTCTTAAACGTAATCCTTAGCATTCAAGACCTGCAAAAGTTGGATCATTCTCTGTTAGATATTTTTAATTCTTTGGCACAGCAGTATTGCAAAATATTGTGAATTTAAATATATTTGTATAGAGACATTCAGGTCATGTCGGTTTTAATCAACACACTTTCTAGCTACTATTAAAATCTCTATTATATCTGCATTTTCATTATTAGTGGTATTTCAAGTTAAAAGCAGTTCACACTTGATTATTCTTAGGCTCCTCAGGGCATATTTGGAAAGTGTAGCATTCTATATAAATGTTTTATATGCATCATATAAAAATAAAAGTAAAACACCTAATTTTGTACCAAGTCATTGAATAGCTCAGAATACAGGCAGTTGACAACAGGGTCTTTACTTCCAGGTTATGAGTTCAAATTCAACTTAGAGCAGAAAAGATACAGGTATCCCCAGGTGCTAAGCTGTCCAAGACTTGTATTAAATGAAATTCATAGCTTTTAGAGTCTGTGGGGACGATTATGATTTTCAGGTCTGGCTCCAGATTCAGCACAGGATGCAAAGCTTTACGGAGTCATTTCTGCATGAAACCTATGAAGTATATGAGGTAAAGAATTTCTTTTGAAAAGGCATTCTTCTTGGTTTACACTTCATCTGACGAAGAATCTACTCCATTGCAATGTCCCTTTCACTATCAACATCATGTCAGTGCTCATTTAGGTAAGCAAAACCAAAACACACTAAAAAAAAGACCAAGGCCTTTCAGTGGAGATGACAATGTAAAGGAAAGCACTCGCCTTATGCAGATGGAGTAGTGCTCACAGGAAAAGAAACAAACAAAAAAGTTCTATTTGTGAATAAAAGAGAAAATTACATAAGGAAAGGGGTCTGGAACCCAGTAAGTTGCACAGAACTAGCTTTCTGGCCTTTATACACTTGCTTTATATCTACCTCTTCCCATCAAATCTTATTAAAGAGAATATATTTATTTTGCTTTTTCATTCAGTGTTGCTGATTTTCTTTTCTTATTACAGACAAACCATTGCATTTTTAATTAAATAAATGTATTTCAAGTTGTATAGTTGAATCCCAGACTGTTAATCAACAATGTAGAATGCTATCTTTCGACTGCAAAATACAGCACAAACTGCTTGAAGTGTTTTGTTTTAATGCTTTATAAGTAGTGGGTAATACTTCAGCTCTTTAAAATGAGTTATTGATATTTCAGTGCATTTCTCTTTGGAGTGCAGAAAGCTTCAAATTTTTTCATTTGTATATAATTAGGCTTTAATTTTTAATTATTTGCTCTGCAAAGAAGTTAGAAAGTAGAGACACAAAACAAACTTTCTCCTGTATCCTTGTCACATAATTACCATCATTTCACAGTCTAAAGTACAAAGCTTTTCTCAGTCATCTAATGAATGATGTTCTCGTGTAACTGAATGCACGATATGACTGAAGAGCAGTAACTTGTGCATCATTTAAAAATATTAGTGGAAAACAAAGTATGTGAGCTTTACAGAATAGGCACCACTAGTAAGCGGTATACTTAGAATACCTTTCCTCTCAGGACCCGAAAAAATAAAATAAATAAAAAAGTATTTTTACTCTGTAGATCTGAGTAGAGCTGCTGGAGCGAGTCCAGAGGAGGGCCACAAAGTTGATCAGAGGGCTGGAGCACCTCTCCTATGAGGACAGGCTGAGGGAGTTGGGCTTGTTCAGCCTAGAGAAGAGAAGGCTCCGGGGAGACCTGATCGCAGCCTTCCAATACCTAAACGGGACCTACAGGAAAGCTGGTGAGGGGCTGTTTCTTAGGGAGTGCAGTGACAGGACAAGGGGTAATGGGTATAAACTAAAAGAGGGGGGGTTTAGACTGGGTGCTAGGAAAAAATTCTTCACTGTGAGGGTGATGAGGCAGTGGAACAGGTTGCCCAGAGACGTCGTTGAAGTCCCATCCCTGGCAGCATTCGAGGCCAGGTCAGATGGGGCTTTGGTCAACCTGGTCTAGTGTAGGGTGTCCCTGCCCACGGCAGGGGGGTTGGAACTAGATGATCTTTGTGGTCCCTTCCAACCCAAACCATTCTATGATTCTATGATCCTATGATGTATGCCTACATCTGTAAGACTTACTTGTTTATCTTACTGTATAAAGTTGTGTAAGTGCTTTTCTAGGTTTCCAAAGTTTTTGAAGTGCTTAATTCCAGCACAGGTAGAAAAAAAATAAAAAAAAGACTCCATACTCCTTTGTGTATTATGATTTTGATTCATCACTTGCCAGTAAATTAGCACTACATAAACCAGTGAATGGCAAAGGAACTGCATATGTGGCATTGAGTGTACACTTTGAAAATGGTATTTTTCTTCTCCCCAGTGTTGCAAATGCTAATATATAGAAATTAAAATCTTAGCTTAAAGCTCTAGCCTCAGGCTCTGTCTTCAGAGACAGCAATTACAATCTCCTGTAAACTGAAAAATTTCAAATACAAGTTTGAAGGAGAACAGAGAGAAAGTAGAAGCACAGTTTAAACCTTCAAAGAATTTCTTGTTCAGTTAACTTACTTTTAACATATTTATTACTTTGAGTAGGAATTTATATATTGGATTTCAAATTTTCAAGCATGATTTACTACCTTCCAACATGATTTCCATTTTTTCTTTCCTACTAAGGGATTAAAATAAATCACTCTGGGGTTTTTTTCCAAAGGATTTTAGAATTAACTCTATTGCAAACAAATGTTATCAGTTATCCTCTCTATCCATCTGGTTAGTTTTCTTCTTCTACTTTCCTAATATGCAGTCTCACAGACAAAAGAGCAATATCCCCACTTGCTCCACTCAAACTTTTATTATATGCTGCTGGTGCATCTGAATGAAAGTATTTCACTGTATGAAAAACATAATTTTGACATGCCAACAGCAAAGTTTTAAAAATCATAAATTCCCAAAACAGTAATCTATCCCACAATTTGGATTTATAAAAAAATGAAAAAGGTCTCATCTGATGTATTCTTTTTAAGCTCACAACTCATTTATCAGATCAGTTTTCACAAATCTGAAAAAAAAAATCACCTCTTTGCTAAAACAATACATGGTAGACTTCAGTTAAATACTTTTTCAGAAAGTCACATGTGTCTGTAAAAAGATGTGCATAACAAAAGTGTCTCTCAGCTACAGTGGTTATTGTGTACTTAAGCGCATCTCCTACTTTGCTTGATTTGTAGCCAATATCCTGATATAAACCCAATCATCCTTCTATGTTTTCCTTCTACTAAATTGTTGCTTGTTTGTTCTGATGACTGTGAGCAGTAGCGCACATGACAGGGCTGATAAGGAATCCAAAGTTATGCCAGCCTGTGTCTACATCCTGTTTACATAACCCTGTTAACTCCTATGGAAGGCTGACACAGCTGCAAGAAAGAGACTATATAGTTCATTATGTCTTAAAAGAGCTTCTCTGACCAGATCAGTTCGTCCTGGCAGTACTTGTGAAAAACAGCTTTATGGATAAGGACTTCAAAGTCAAGTTCTCACAAACATCCTCATTTCAGGAACCTTAATGAAGCATCACAACTACAGCAGTTTTCATGTATCTGTTCTACCTTTTCATTTTCCTGTCCTTGATGACTGACCACTTGAACAACCACGGTGCATTTAAAATTTATAAATGTATGTTAGCACACTACTAGCAATGAAGTTCTTTTGCATGACATTGAGGGCAGAAGACAGGAGCTTTTAAAGGCTTTGCAGTTACAACAGGGATAGGATTTGGATTAGAAGCAGCTCAAAAGCAAGTTGTGCTGTTAGCTCTTTAAGCACATTTTTTGTGAATTTCCCTTGTAGTCACTTCAGAAACACTCCCTAAATTATGAGCCATGCATGGTTTTGCATTCCCACCTTCTACTACCCATTGATACCAGAAGCTGGACAAGTTGGACACTGTAACACTAATAGAAGGGATTACCTCTTTGCATTTTGTCTAATCTTAGTTTTCTTCTGTTTAACTTCAGAGTTAGGTATTCATTTTGCTTTAGTATTATTGTTTCTGTTTTCCTTTGTCTTGTTTACCTCTTCTGTTAACTTTGAATTACCCCAAGGACTTAATTAGCAATGTGCAATTTAATGGAGAAAATGACTACTTTCCTGCCTTGCAAGATTTAGAAATGGCAGTTATAAGAAGTTCCCCTTCCAGCTTTTGCTCTGCAGCCGAGTCTTTGAAACTAAACTCATACTGCCTCTCTTCAGCAATACTGTTTTTAAGTCATCCAACAAGCCAGTTCTTATAAAAGTCACAGTAAGGCTGACATTTTCTGCTTTGAGTCCTTGTGTTCCCATACAGGGACACAAATTTCCTTTTCATCTCTCAAAAATTCCATGTCTTTACAGATTTTAGACCAATTGTTTCAGGCTGCCTGACTGCCACAGTTTGTGTGCTGCCTGATCTGTTACATTTGCTGCCAAATCCGCTGTTTAACTATGCTTACAATCTCAGTAGCGTTCTTCAGTAGAACACACTGCAGAGTATTCGTTGCGTTACAACAATTAGAATATTCATCCTGAGGTTCTTAACAACCACACAGTATCTGCAGATACACTGATGATCCAAATACTCGTACATGCAATATACACTGTTTCTTTTTCTAGCATTAATTATACTCAGGTTATCAGATGGAGAATATTTTCCTACAATAATGAAATTTTTAGCGCATCTTAATATTTGTGTAGCGTTCTGCTCTCTTCTAAACATCTCTGTGCATTTTATTTTAATTTCCTGATATTTTCATATTTCCTTGAGTTTGTATTCAGTCATGGTTTGAGAGTTAAGTTTTATAAAACATGAGATCTTGTAATATCTTTCAAGTTCTGAACAGGAGGAGGAATGGATGGATTCTCCAAGGAGATGTGGAAGATGCATCTTCTGCAACAGTTTGGGAGCTCCAATAGTACCAAAGGGGATACTGTAAGGATAGGTATTCTAATTTTGTATGTTCACTGCTGATAAATTAACAGCTTAGGTCCATATGATCTAAATGGACCTAAACTTCACAACAGCTTCTATTATATCTAAATGTGAATACGAGAATGCTCTCAGTGAAGGATCTCTGGTCAGTGAATGCACTATTGAGATAAAGAACACCATTTGGCTTGTGAGGGATACTGAGGCACT
This sequence comes from Psophia crepitans, assembly GCA_013399095.1. Classification (NCBI taxonomy): domain Eukaryota; kingdom Metazoa; phylum Chordata; class Aves; order Gruiformes; family Psophiidae; genus Psophia; species Psophia crepitans. The sequence goes on along the minus strand of VWZZ01006070.1, from coordinate 505,767 downwards.
AGATAGTCTCAATGAAATAAATGGACAAGAGTAATGTCCTGTATATACTGCACACCTACCAGACTCAAAAAACCCCACAGATAGACTATACCACTCCCAGTAAATCCCTGATACTTTTGAGATTGGCACTGGTTTAGAGAAGGAAGAGAGTAAATTAAATGGGCTAGGGACCAATCTCTGTTTCTCAGGCTGGCAACAGAGCAGGTTTTATTCACTTGCCAGAACTATTTTCATACTCAAAATAGTACAGTAGCATCTAAAGTGCCTATTGGGAACAGATCCTACCATATGCTGTTGACTCAAGCCACTCCTGAGAACTGTCTGAGCAGATCAAACCTGCGCCAGCGAGTATGCTAGCGATAAAAATGCTTAGCAGTGCTTGAGCCTTTGCCATTGCCCTGTTTTGTTCACGTGTAAGTACACAAGCTGGGTGACCAATCCTGATGCACTGAAGTTGTCTTACTGAAAACAGCAGTACCAAAACTGTCACTGCTTTTCTAACATACAGCATGATCTTTGTATGCCTGCTATGATGCACGTGCTTACACAAGACTGCAGGACGCAGCTGCAGTATTGAAGTCAGACTGAGGAGTCTTTAGAAAAGTATTTCTCTATAAATTTCACCTCTTTGTATAAAAGCACTAGCTGGGGTCCCAGTTTTCACATGTCAAGACAAATGCTACTTCTTATATGAGGATTTCAGTCATACATCCTTATGTAGATCTGGCACAGAAAGTATACATGTAAAGACACAAGAATTGATGATGCTGAGGTTGGCAGGGAACATCCTACCTAGAACACTATCCATAGAATCGCTGAAGTTGGATTTGAAGCGATCTCAATATACAACCCCACAAAAAAATGCAAGAAAACAGACCGGAAACAAGCTTTCCTAGTCTTCTAATTTATCTTAAAGAGCTTTACTGTTAAAACAGTAACTAAGAATGTGTAATTTCCTCAGATAAAAAGACATTTAGCTAATTTAGGTAAAGACATCAACTAATTCTACCTCTAACATCTAATTTAACTTCATTTAAGAGTGAAGTTCTAACAAGATTTCTTGGTGGCAGATGTCTCCAAGAAAACATGCACAGGCTCACAGCATACGCTTTGTAAGTGCAAGGACAGGATGATACCAGAGGCCTGAAAGATTAAACTACAAATTGCAAATGGCAAATTACAGTCCCTAGGATTTAGTGTCTAGGAAAGGGATCAAAAGAGCATATATCCAACACAGATGAACTATGTCATGCACATTCAGAACACAAATGACATAACAGTAGGCATAAGTCAGTCACAACACCAACAAAAACAAGAAGCAAGTAAGCACTGAAAGAATTGTTTCATTGTTGTCTCCCTAAGGATGCTGTACCTGATCAACGGCGCAACTTCAGTGACAGCAAAGTGAGTTCCTTCTCTCTCCCTTTGATGGAGAAACATCATTGCTTTTCATTTACTGATGACCAAACTTTGTTATTGCAGACTCAGTAATCATAGACAGAAATATTGTTAGTGTATCACCGGGCTCAGTAAACAAGATTGTAAGCAGCAGTTTTTGTGTGTGTGCATGTGTGCTCCTGTTTTCTGGTCCATCCTTCACATACTACAGGGTGGTTAACACTGCAGCAGAGTCAGAGTAAATTCAGATGTGACATCTAGATACTGTTATAGTGAAGAGCAAGGAAAATCACCAAGAAGGTTTACTAAGATGGGCAAGTTAATTCTTCTTTTGAAGGTATCTAACATTCCTCATTGATTAGAAACAGAACTTAAGACAATTATCTCAGGTTAGACACCTAATTTTTAGATGGCTACAATTTGGAAAAATGTACCATGCTGCTAATATAGCCTTAATTTACTGATACAGCAGCTTCCCCAAACAGTAACTACTTCCAACCAAGAGCTTCACAGTTGGACACACAGAGATCCATAAAGGAGAGAAAACTCCATAAAGGAATGCAAACTTAGAGAAACATTCCTAAATAAATGCATTTAAAACTATGCTGATAAACAAAACAGAATGAGGTTGAGATAATATCTGCTATTTAACATGGATAGTACAAAAAAGGTCAAGAACAATTCTACAGTCCCATCTCATTTTACTGTGCACTGTAAAGAAAGGGAGTCTACTCTGGGTTTTTTAGTCCTTTATGCTTTCAGGAAGGATGGATAAAGACACTTAGGATGACTGTGACCTAACATTCCCAGAGGTCACAAAGAGAGAGTGCTAAAAGATTCTCCTCCTGCTTGCAGATGTGAAGCTGAGTGTCCCATCAAATCACATGACTGTGTGGCAAAAAAAGGCCTAATATCTAGTTTCTTCTCCAAGTGCTACCTGAAATGTACTTTGGCCTGGGTTTCTCTTTCCTCAGAATTATGGCATTCATTATCTTAGAACTTTATGTTGCTATTTTAGGTCAGATCTAACTGGACAAGAGTACTCAGGCAAGTAGAAGTTGTTTTGGACCCTAAACCAATAGTGGGAATCCAGGCAATAGCAGAAAAACAAATCCATGGGCTCTGGTGCCTCACTACAGGTAAGTGCAAGCGCTGTCCTGTATGTTTTCTGGGCTTCATAATTTGTACTCTGCATATTATCCCTAGTGGCAAAATTGTAGTGGTGACGCTTTCCCTATTCAAAACAATGCCATGGTATCCAAAATATAGCCACATCTGTTCTTTTATAAACATGTTTCTATTCCGCTCACCTTAGTTGCATCATTTATATAACAGATCTGTTAAAATTTACGACTGTTTTTACTCAATAAATAGTGGAGGTTGTATGATTTTTTTTTTCAGTCAGAAACTGAAGGGAAAGTCAATACTGTAAACGCATTCAACTGAAAACTCAAATTTCAAAACACATGGCAAAATTTATTACAATGAGATCTGCAACATTTATTCTACTTATTTTTACCACTTCTAAGCGAGTACCTTTTCGAATCAAAGCAACAATTTGACTTTGCCCTGTTTCAGTAATAAAATGTTTCTTACTCTTAGAAAATTTCCCTGTCATACTAAGTACCTATATTCTAACATCTACCACATCCGCCCTTCGGAAATTTCTGTAGGGTCTCTAATTTTCCTGGCTTCCCTGTGAATAAGGTATTGCTTGTGTTTCTCCAGTTTTTGTAACAAGATAGTGAGAATCAATAAGTGCCACTGGGAAGGCTACCACTACTTTAACGTGAGTTTCCCATGAGGAGAAAGTAATGTATGTGCTGGAAAAACTGGCAAAATTTTTAGACATATTGAGTATACAGTTTTGCGTCATTTAGGGACATGTTTCCCACATATAGATCCTCATTTCTTGTCTGCTCACTTTCCTTATTCTTTCCAATATAACTGCTCAGCTATAATAATGTTAAATGTTTAATGCAGGAAAGTATTCAGTAACTATTCAGGCAATTACCACCACTGAAAGGTTTTAGGTGAAAGCTCACAGCTGTCAAACTGAAAGGAAGTCACTATTATCTTGTTAAGACTTGTGAGTAACAAAACACTAAAATAAAAATGAAATAATCTGTCTTGCTGGTTTCATTCTTGAAATGTAAACTTTCCTGTTCATTCCCCAGCATGATAATTCTAATCTGGTGCAGACTCGACAGGCAGTTCATAAGGATTCTGTGACATTGCTTCTGCCCGTATTTCACATCTAATCTATTTTTAAGGCATTGTCTTTTTGAGCTTACATTTTTAGTAATGTCTTTGGGCTATTTGTTTCCCCAGCTTTAGAAAACACCTTTAAGGAAATCGCTATCCATCCACAGGTACTATTCTATGGTCTAGGCATGCACACTGAGAGGAACTAGATCTGAAAATGTGCCAGGATATATTTCCAGTACTTGTACTCACTCCTTATGCTGCCTAATTTTCTTTACTAATTGATTTCTTATCACAGAATAGTGGTAGACTATTGCTGATTATATTATCTGGAAAAGACAGAAATATGTTCTTCCAGGAACTATGTCATTTAATAGAGTTTGACTTCCCAGCCTAATATCACAGAACCAAACAAAATTATTAGTAACAGTATTAATGCAGATATTTCCTCAAATAAAAGCTAAGAGGTTTCTTCTCCAAACACATAAAGGTTCATTAAAAAAAGAGATGCTATTTTCCACCTGCCTTTGATAAGGACTGATGAAAATTTGGAAGAGGGTACTTTTAACATAGGCATTACACAGTCATAAATTCATTCTTTCTTAAGTAAATAGACTTTCTTAATTAAATAACAACTCTAAGCTGTTAGGAATTTAAACTCTGTAACTTAGCAGCTCCTTTTCTTCTTACAAAATAAATATATTTAGCTTACACATGGAATTCTTAGATATTCCGCTCTTAGTTGAATATTGTTCTCACTAACTTTTACTCTGAACTTCAATGGAAGCAGACAATAGGCAAGGCTGAATGCTTTTGAAAATTTTCTCTCAAGTGTGTACATACATCCCAGCATTGTCTGGTGGAGGAAAAGTGTAGAAATAAAAGCTTATTTTTATATTATTTTTTGAAAAACCTTTCTTATATTAGTCAGCAGTGAATTAATCTTTCCTCAGATATGGAAAAATTCTAGGTTGGTAAAGAAGCAAGGAGCAAAAGAACTATACAGCAAAATGCTTCACCAATTACACCTTAATTAATATGCAACATAAGGAGTTGGGGGGGGTGAAAGGGTACTATTATGTAAAAAAAGAGTGAGAAATAGGCCAATATGTTGGATGAGAAATCTGACTTCATTAGATTATGAGCATTGTAAATATCACAGAAATAGCATGATAAAGGAGTATAGTTAAGTGCAAATCCTACTATAGTTTTCCAAATCACAAGAAAGCCTGTCTCTCTAGATAAGCCATTTAATAAGCCCTACAATCTCTGCATAAGACAGTTTCTTCTTACTTTTATGACTTATATTGCTGGAGCATAAAATTACTCAAAAATTGTTTTACAACCAGAAATCTAACTGCTTAACAAGTTACTGAATGTGAAACAAGTCTAAGAAAACTGAACCAAATGATGAGATCTGGAAGACTATGGCATCAATGAGACTTATAGCTGTATTTCAATAGCCTGTGAAGCCAACCAGTAAATCAGTGAGAATGAAAGCAGATTTTTAAGATTACGGCATGCAAAACAGAGATTCATTTGTACCAATTATATTGTTTATATTTCTCAGGATCACTCTCCTCCCATTTTTCAACAACTGAGAAAAAATGGGAAGCAAAGTATTCTGACCAATATAATGCCTTCTTCAGAGTTCATAAAGCAAGAATTAAACCATTTATTGTAATCAGGGCTGCTAGGAATAACTGTGTGAATAGTGAAAGCCACCAAGAGTTATTCTGTATTTCATTCCTTTTCCCTTGGCTTAGAATGAGCACACTGTCATCTTACTGCTGCAAACCAGATTGTTGTGCTGGGCCTTCATCCCTGATTTCATAGAAACAGGGTACCCTTGTCTTTGATGTCATTAACCCAAAAGATTGCTGCTCGCATTAAATTCTATTACTTTTTTTAGTTCTGATTAAAGACGTTACATTTTTTCAAATGACAGTAAATCTAATTCAGAAGACATTGAGCTGCCATCAAAATGCTCTGATTAGAAACTGCTGATTACAGAACTAAGAAGACATTAAGGATTACCAGTTGTGTGGTTACATACTCTGAAAGTAGTCTTAATCCTCTATTCAAAACTGAAGCTACTATTTACAAATGAAGATGAGAAACTTGCTATTCAAGGGAAGTTATAAAACTCAACAGGATTTTCACGCTCAGTTATAGAAAGACATTTTCTTTTGTATTTTATGTGGCTAAAAGACAGATCTTCAGTCACTCCATTCAATTTGGGGAACATGTTCTCAAGGTTATTATCTATACTAACAGCAATATGCACTATCAAATGGACAAAGAGTAACTGGATATACAGAGTTACATAAGATGAAGGAAAGAGACAAACACACAAGGAATAAACGTCAGAAATACAGAAGGGTTTGTTAGTTTAATTAGAACACAATTAGCCTTTTATTAGTACGAAAACGTGTTTGGTTAGTTTTCCAGTTAGACTGTAGTTTCAGCATGAAGCCAAATGCTAGAATTTCTAGACAACACTTTCTGGGTGAAGACTTAAATAGCACCAAATACTCTTTGCTACAATAATTCTGAATTATTTTACAATTTTTCTTCTATTTAATGATTCAGGTGCATTATATGTTTAGCATTTCCCCACATTTTCATTATGCATATTTTCTATGAAGTGGTAAAACATTGAAACATTTTCTGTTCATGGCATGCAAGAATATTCATCTCACAAAGCTCTGCTAAATTTTTTCAAAGTCAGGAACAAGTACAGTAGACTAGTAAGTAAAATGCCGTACAAAAAAAAAGCAAATATAGAAAAAAAAGCAATATATTTTCTGTGCATATACTGAAGAACTAATCTGTTTTAAATGCAAAAGGAACCATCATAGTAATTGTCAAAGACACTTGTCAACTGGAACTTTAAATCAATGTCTTATACGTTAGATACAAACAACTGTATATCAGATTAGCCCCTATCTTCCCTTAATTCAATGACAAAACTAATAACTTTCCTTAGTTCTCTGTGTTCATCTGAAAATCCAAAAAGTATTTCAAGGTTGTTCGTATAGATCTGTTTATGCTTAATTTTCTTTCATCTTTCTTCACTTTTGTGCAGGCCTATAGAAAATGCGGCTTGGCTGTCAATTATGAAAAAAAAATGTTGTTACTCGATGTGTTTTGAAATTTTATACAAGAAGTTGTTTTCACAGTCTATTCTTATACACAATTGGAAAAAGAATTTCAAGTCAACATTTTTAGCGCTGAGGTATTTTCTGAAGCTTTTAAGAAACAATTCCTACAATAAAATCTACTGAAAGAACAAAATCATGCTGTGAGCAATAGCAAAGCTTTCCTAAAGTGCTCAGTACCTAATTCTATCACCTGATCGCTGGGTAATGCCACCTCATGTTCTGCAAAAATGTTCAATAGTGAAGTACCTGGACACTGTTGTCATTTTACATCTCATCAAAGTTCCCAGAACGAGATAAATGAAAGCATTCTGGTTTTGTGTGATCCTGCAGTATAGCATATAAATCTAGTTGGTGAAAAGCCACTTCATTGCTATGCCACCATAGGTTTCCCAGCAGGAGAGGCTGGAGAAATGAACTGGCATTTGAAAAGATTGAAGCCTTCTGTTTAACTTAAGGTTTCATTCTCTGAAAAAGGGTAGTGGTTTTGGAAATGACGCTTTGAAGACTTTATGCGTGTACAGTGTTTTGGCACCAGCCAAAAAAGAAATCATCAGAAATGACATCTCTTTTCTGATGCTTAATAAATGAAACTGGAAAAAAAACAATTACTTTAATCTTTAGAAGTACCTGTACCTAACTTTGCTGTTTGCTGTTGGTATATAATAGCTGTCTTCACGATACCTGCAACTCATCAACATCTTAGGAGATTCACTTTCTATGTAAAATGCTAAAACTCAAGCATTGTTCCACACAGAGACATTGTTTCCAGCCACCCCAACCTCAAGTACACTAAGCAAAAAAGTATTCTCAAATTTACATGAAAAGGAATAATACAACCAGTTTAGGATCCCTTCTGTTAGTCATTTAGATAGGTAAGTAAGTAAATTTAATGCTGCCACAAATTTTAAAAAGGTCATGGATTGAAAAATTCAAACCTATGAATAACTGTAGAAGTTGTCAGGTGTGAAGCTGGAGATTTTGGCAGCCAGGATGGGTGCAGCTGGAGCTCTGGCTACCTAACAAGTTGTGATAAATAGCTTAGATACTTAAGAGACCAAGGCTTTAAGGAGGAAATGGCTTTTTTTTTTTTCAATATGAACTTGGGAAAGGGCACTCTGAACTGGAGCCAGCTCTCCTACTGTATTCTTCTGAAAAATCCACCTTACCACATTTTTGCCTAAACAATTCAGTTTTATTTAAAGCATTGTTGTTCATAGTTACCTTCTAATGGAAGGTGTCCCTCCCCATGGTAGGGGAGGTTGGAACTCGATTATCTTTGAGGTATGTTCCAACTCAAATCATTCTATGGTTCTATGATAGTTCAGCAATGCTTGAAGCTTTCACCTGAAATTTGGACTACTTTTTACTAGACTCTGCTCAGAGGAAAAAAAAATGACACAAAGAGCCTGCAATATGCAAGATGGATAAGAAAATACAAGACAGAGAAAAGTCACCAAAAGGCAAAGTGCAGAGTGAATTTCCAGCCCTCCTGTAAAACATTACTATTCTTATGCCCATGCTACTTCTCCCATTTCAAAAGGATAATGTTGACATTTCAAAGGTAACAATTTGGATTCATAGTTCATACGACTACATATAAATGAGGAATTTCCCCTCCTTCCACCTCAGAAATAATATTTCAAGCTGCCTGAATGATCAGAAGGACAGCAGTACAGAACCATAGCTTCTACTTACATTCTTCCCACAGTTTGCAAAGTTATTTTGGAGCAGTAGGAAATTTTGAAATGAATGCTTAGAGCCTGCTGCACCCTGCTATGACAGGTGATCACTACTGAAGATCTGCAGCTTTGCATTTGCATACTGTGTGGTCAGAAAGATGCATATATCTTTTTAAAATTAAGAACTAAATCAATACTGGTAGTGAATGAGGCTGAAAATAATCCTACAGAATGTCAAACACACAGAGTGATCTGTCAAGCAAAACACAGTGGAAAAAAAAGAAGTAGCATTATTGAATTATGTATTGTGTCCACAGACTTACATTCAGCAAAGGGCTCGAGTGACCAGAACAAAATGGTTGGTACAAAAAAAATTGGAAGGGAAGTCAGTCCTAGTAATAATTTTAACATGTTTTGACCAGAAAGAGGGAGATAAAAGCATTCTCTTTCACTTTTGTATAGCTTTGTTAAGCCTATCATTGAAACAGTATTAATTTTCCATTATTTTTGACAATTTTCTTTAGAATAACTACCATAACCTTTTCCAAAACTAGATATTTTGAGGCGTTCTGATAGAGTTTCCCGAAAAAAAAATTACCAGCAGCTGTATTTATATATCAAAAGCAAAAGGAAATGAATTACATAAAACTGTTGCTTTCCCTGTAAGACTACAGGAAGACTCACAGGATCATAATCAAATACTGCTTTATAACATGTCAGTTATAACTAACTTTTTCATAATCCCAGGTTAGTACATGATACTAACATTCATATGGAGAAAGGAGGATGTAATTCATTTTCTCCCTATAATTATCTGACATTTTGTAAATCAACAAACTTCAAATGTCAACATCCATTTAGGTCAGTGAGAAAGCTATCATGCCATGAAAATTAAAAAGGATCTCAGGAGGCACTAGAGTAAAACACACTGCAGGAAAAAAATCAAACCATGAAAATCTAAACCTTTTTTTTTTTAAACTGTCCAACTTTATTTTTTTAAACTTTGCTTATGAAAAATAATCAAAGGTAACTGCCAAATTATAAAATAAGCCTGGTAGAACAGATATCCTGATTCTAATCATTAATAGTACTTTCATCCTTCCTGTTTCCACTCACAAGGCATTCCACTGATTTTTTCAAAAACTTTTTCTCATGAATGGAAGTTGGCCTTCATGAGAAAGTAGATGGTGACGTTTAGAATGAAATAGTTCAACAGCTTTAAGCTTTAGTGAAAATTAGAAGAGGAAAAGAAAGTCCAACATTTTAAAAGAGCCTTTCATCACAACTGAAATATTTTCATCAGAAACTTTGGCATCTCACCCAGTACCTTTGAAGTTGGCTATAAAACACGACAATCCATCTTATTAGCTGGGTAGAAATGTCCATCAAAGAGTGGTGAAACTATTGCTTGTAAACATCAGTCAATTCAAAATGCCTGCATTTTTGCTATATATGTTGGCTTTGTATTTACCACATCTAAGGTGAAAAAGCATGCTTAACTTGTTTAGAGACATTAAAGAACATTCATTCTTTAATTCTGGAGTTAACCTTTTTAGCCAGCTGTGATGAAGTGATTACATACATTGATTATTTGTGGAGTAATCAGTCAAAAGTCTCCTATTAAATTTTGGAGCCAATGGATATAGATTAAGGCTATTATACCAGAATCTATGGCATGACTATCAGGCTGAGGGAGGTGATTCTCCCCCTCTACTCCCCTCTTGTGAGACCCCACCTGGAGTACTGCATCCAGCTCTGGGGCCTCCAGTACAAGAAAGATGTGGACCTGCTGGAAAGAGTCCAGAGGAGGGCCACAAAGATGATCAGAGGACTGGAGGCCCTCTCCTATGAAGAAAGGCTGAGAGAACTGGGGACGTTCAGTCTGGAGAAGAGAAGGTTCTGGGGAGATCTAATTATGGCCTTTCAATACTTAAAGGGGTCTTATAAAAAGGATGGAGAGGGACTCTTAACTCAGGCAAATAATGATAGGACAAGGGACAATGGTTTTAAACTGAAAGACGATAGATTTAGATTAGACATCAGGAAGAAATTCTTCCCTGTGAGGGTGGTGAGGCACTGGAACAGGTTGCCCAGAGAAGCTGTGGAGGCCCCATCCCTGGAAGTGTTCAAGGCCAAGTTGGATGGGGCTCTGGCCAACCGGATCTAGTGGGTGACATGGCAGGGGGGTTGGAATCAGATGGTCTCTGAGGTCCCTTCCAACCAAAACCATTCTATGATTCTATGATCATGATTCTATGAATGTACTATTTTCTCCTGTTCATGTCTATGTGCGTAGTTAAGGTTAAATATCAAAATCACACTTGCAAGGCAAACAGAACGTAAGCACATAAAAAGGAGTAAAAATGAGAAGTAATATAAAATTAGGATCCAAGTACCATTTTTATCCAGAAAAGATGTTACCAAATGAATTTATGAAATCACATCCAGAGCTTGTATTACAGCATTCTATGAAAATGCTAAAGGTTGGGGGAAAAAAATCAAACCATGAAGTGTTCCAGAGAAGACTATTAAAAATTACATTGTTCTAAAAATTAGCTTTTGTAGATAATTTATTATTTCTTAAAATACATACCTGTCATTTTATGTCTTAAACAGGAATACGTAAGTCTATGGGACTGCATTTAATAAGAATATCAGTACTAGTCAATGCCGCTCATTTTGGAATCCTTTAAATCTGTACAAAAATATTTTTGCATTATTTCAATTATTGTATCTCCGTTTTTAAACTACATTAAAAACTTGTTCCCTCTTGCAGTATTTGAATACATTTTCTACAAGAAGATTGTGATGCCATTGCTGAATGAATTTTAATTCACTACATACAAAATTATTGATGCAGTTCATTAATAAGAGATTCAAAAATTACTGAAACTACCACAATTCAAGATAAACCGGGCCTTTCAGTAATGGAGATTCATTTGGAAAGATATTTAAACGTTAATGGTAGCTCAAAGCATTTTCTCTTCTTTTCTACTTTGTTTTTCTGGAGCAGTGACTAAGCAAAAAAGTAGGAAAAAAATTGCTCACTCAGATCAAGAAAACATGCAGGAAGGAAATTTTCATTTACAACCAAATTAACTTTTTTACAATATCTCAGTGGAGTCAATAGTAGAGCCATCAAGAAGTCTGATCTTGCACATTCTTATCCACGTGAAAGTCCACTTAGCATAAATATTTACAGTGCCAGGTACTTTTATTTTTACATACATCCTCTGAAAAGAATATTAAATTGAATCTGCATTTAGTGATTGTAGGATGCAATACAAGTTGGTAGACAAAGACCACCTTGGTCACCTTCAAAATATATGCATAGAGTTGTGGAATTGTCTACAGCACTTTTTCCTGTTAGTGTGGCAGGTGATATGCTGTCCACAGCTCTTTAAAGACATTCCAGACTGGTTTTTTTTGACCAGGGAATTGATGTCAAAATCAATTTGATAAGCAAAGTTCCTCTTTCTTTCACCATTATGTAATAGCTAATGAACAGATAGGTAGGGACCACATGCAGGATACATAGGGCAATGTGCCAAAGAATTAAGAGATACCATCCTTGAGGATCAATAGATACAGTGCTGATTGCCTGCAAATTAAAATAGGAAATGAGACACAAAGAAATACACTTAAAATCAAGAATCCTTTCCTTCTAAATCTCCAAGGTATATAAATTGAACACAAAGCAAAAAAAAAATGCCAGCAGTTCAAATAAATCATGGAATGAAGTAAGTCCAGTCATAGCATACTGCGGCTATCCACAGACACCAAGTCTCAATGGGGTTTTTTTGTTGGCTGGTTTTACCATTAGTCCTCATTGTTCCTGTTTCAAGCACTTTGTAGCTGCGGAAATAGGTAAGCACTATGCAGCATGGTGGTGGATCTGACATCACCTTTTCCAGCAGTCCTCTCTTTTACCACTCTAATACCTCACTAATGGCCACGTGAAGACATTTTGAAAACTCTATATCTAAATGAAGTAAAATCAGCTGAAGGAGAGTAAGATCCCTGAGCTAACTTTTTGCAGTCTTGAAGGTGATTAGAGAGTTTTTTTCTGAGATTGTTTCCTTTGTTGACGAAGTCTTCAACTCAAAAACCAGCTTGGATCAGTCATGTAATCTAACACCTTAACAGCAGCTAGTGAACATATGTTTCACTTAGGCATATGTTTGTAGGTCTGTCTGTCTGAACACCTGGTCCTTTTTGAAAGAGAGAAATAACACTGCATTGGTGGTCAGCCACTGATTCATCACGAAAACTTGGCAAAAATCTTTGTAAACCTCACTGTTATTACAGCAGAAAAAACCCCTAATTTTCAGCCAGGGAGTGGACATTAAAAAGTCCTATTTACCTTTATTCTAGAAGTTTATGGCAATAACGCTAAAATTCTATGAGATTCCTTAATTGTTCGTTTTTATTTCCTTCTTCAAACTCTTACAGCTTTAGTGACCTTTCTCTTCTATTGTAGAGCCACTTATTAGAAGGGGGCAAAAACAGGTATAAGGAAATTTTCTTCATAATTCCCAGCTAAAGAATGAGCTCTGAAGGGAGGGAGGAATGCCAGGTTAGCTCAGAGGAGCAGAACAGCAACAGAGAGCAGTTCAGCTACAGCAGTGGTCCAGGGCAGAGTATGCTGACAGCAATCAACAGCTGTAATTCCCATTCTGTCTGTTTGGTACTTTGTATGAAATGTATTTTGGAGAAGCTGGGAAAAGGAGGGTCTTCAGTCTGCTTCCCATGGGAAGTGTTCATGGTGCTTCAGCTGAGTCTATGTGCAAGCCCAGCAGCGAGGTCAAGCTGGTTTCCTGCCTCTAGGAGCAGGAACGCGGTTGCTTTTAGTCCACTAAGAGCCAACATGCAGAGGCAACATAAAAGGCACGAGGGTAACCTTGGAGATATGACTCTTCTAATGTAAAGAACTTCTAATGTTTTGAAGGTTGACCAGAGTAGCCTTTTTACCTTTTTTAAACTAACTCCTTAGAATAAAATTTCTAAAAAGTTGTAAATACATGTTGTAAAATAAAAAAAGCAGTACAAAGACTGCTTGCAGCAAAATAAGTCAAAAGACAGTCCCTTAACGCTATCAACAAACTGCTTTCAAGTGACTACTACTCTCTGTGGCAATTTATGTAAAAAGTACCAACCAAAAACTGAATTATGAGTTTGCATATCACTTGTGAAATAAGAAACCAACATAATTCATGTTCTTTATCCTTATTCATTTCAGAAAGCACTGTAACAAAGCCAAATCCACACCTTTATTGGCTTACAGTCTTAAGTGCTACGGGAGAACGTAAATCCCAACAAAGCCGTGTAACTCCATTGGCCTCTTAAAAAACATAAAGAGCAGCCATCCCCTTGTCAGACAAACAGCGGGATCTGAAACATTCAAAACAATTAACTTTACTCTCAGATTTTAGGCTAATGTCTGACCAAGAGACAGCAAGCTTAGGGGGTTTGTTCCACTGCTGCTGTAATTATCGGCAATTCAGAAGTTATCAGCCCGATGTTATTAGGTCAGCTTTGGCAAACTGAGGACCAGCTGGCAAAGGGATTGCAAACTTCAAAGAAAGCTCTCAAATATCCGATCGCATAATAAAAAAAAATACTCACTCTTAGTACCTTATCTTGGAAGCTCACATTGGTTAGACGGTGACCTTTACAGGATTACCTTCACATGGAGGGAAATCAGCCTCTCTCTGAAGTGTTCTCAAATTTGTAATAGAAAATGGCTGCATGACTGACGTTTATGTTGGAAAAAAGGAAGGAAGAGAAAAAGGCTTAAATGTCTCCCAACATAAGCTGGAGTCCTGATTTAAAGCCATTTGACTTTCAAAGGAATGGCGATAGCTGACTGCCAATTTACAGTATGCAATACAACACTCACTCCATCAACTAGGGCAGGGCAGAATGCAGCTTCCAGCTCCTTGATCTTTTCTTTTCTAGTTCCATGCATTTGGTCATTTTACTAATATGAACAGGCAGATTTTTTCAAATATCTTCTTTGTTCTCCCCTCCCCCAAACATCCTGTTCTGTCTGGCAACAAAAAGAGGTTTAGAGAAAATGACAGAAATTTAAAAGATACATTGAAAAGCAGTAACTGTTGTTATCCTCTATTTATCAAGCACAGGTAGGGAGTGCAGAGCAGATCTGTCAGCCAGTTTTTCTGTCTTTTCAGAGAACTAAAACATTTCTTATGCTCAAAACATCTAACTATCAGCCATTTATGTATTATTATACTTATTGACTCCTCAACAGGTGTGGAAAATTTTCAGCAGTTCTAGAGAAGAAAAAAAACCCACTTCTATTTAAGGGTATTAAAGATGTACTATCTCCTTCCCAAAGTCAACTTCTGTTCCTGTGATTGCAAAACCCAATTTCTCCTCTTACTGCTGATAGATTTTTTTTTGCTCTTCCATCACCACAGCCTGGAATACCATATGCACTTTAGAATGCCACACAGTCCACATAGAGACCAGCTATCTGTGATGCTCTAAAACCAAAATCACTTATAGAAAAAACAAAAGGCTTGAATAATGTGTCACCAGATCATTTCTTTTCCTACAGTCTTTTAATTAAAACAAGTAGCCAGGCCAGTTGTTTCCAATTCCCCCTGCATACTGAGTACAGAACTAAAAATAAACATTAAACCATGCATCAATTACATTCTGAAGAACCAAATTAGACTTGGGTTTGGATAATATACTATTTGAAAGCAGTTTCACAGTTTCTACCACTCATGCAGTGCTATCATTAATCACAGGTCTTATTATGTTATAGATGATGAGCCTTACTATTTTTCAAACATTTAGATACACAGAAAATGTACATTGTATTTACATGAGCATTGTGGTTCAGACTACTATAGTAGTTTTGAAAAGAATCACCCCACTTCTCCCTTATTCAGTGCATGGGTCAGGTTTCCAGAGCAGTTTTGGTGCACATTAACTAGATTCCTTGTGAAGAAAAGTGAACCAGGTGTGCACAAAATACACAAGGGGGCGCGGTCCCTTGGACAGCTTTGAATTATATATGTGGTATAGACCACCTCAGTCCATGGACCAGAGTAAATCTAGCCCAAAGTAAAATCCCTGAACCACATATATTAAAGATGTTGGTGCTTCAATACAAAATGCTTGACCTACTGATTCCTTCCTATCCGACTCACTTCCTCGTTAATGTAGACTGCAGCTATGGACGATGGCAGAAAACACACAAGCATTTCGTTGAACCTGGACTGAAATCAAACCTCACACAAACAATTCTGAACTAAGGATGCACTGAACATTGTTAGTCAAGCCATGGTAGCACTCAAACAATATTGCAACGTTTCCATTCCCCTTCTTGGAATTGTTGCACTCATATATTTAGAATAAAAATCCCTATGCGGTATTTTGCATTTTCAGCTATCTTAAATTTAGGTAGCATTTCAGAATATACAGCACATGCCTATAAAATATTCTTGTATTGCTTCTACTGGCATCAAGGGTGACATTTATTTACTGCGTTTCATCACTGTTCAAAATAACTCGATGTATCAGGCCTATTTATTTTGACCGATGAGATATAAACAAAACTCCTGGGATGTTCTGGCACTTCAGGGCCAATTTGCAGCAAGGATCAGAAAATTTTGCAACTCATCTATGACAGTGAGAGCTTGGAGACATGGAGACAGAACAGGCACACATGGGAAAGCTGAGCAAAAACACCACAACCTCTTCAATCTTTATTGCTTGTACAGTGAAAATTTTATATGTCCTTCTGCTAACAAACCTCTTCCTTTGAGACTGTAGTCATAGCTCCTCACAGCTGACAAACTATCAGGAAGCAAGAAGGACCCTGGAAAGCCAGACTGAGCGGTTAACATCAGGCTCTGTGCACGGAGCCAACCCCGCTGCGATGCAGCGTACTGGTGGACCAGGCTGCTGGCATGGGGCTGTGAGCTCCCACCCTGGGGAACTGCCCTTCACCTGTGCCAGAGGAGCTGCAGCCATGCCTGTGCCTGGCCACGCATCTGGACCTCAACTCGAGGTGCTGGCTCCACCTCAACCTGCCCTACCATGCAAACTTACCCAGCGTGGCTGACCCCGGCTCCTGCCACCAGGCTGGCTGGCTTGCCTTGCAGGGTGCCTGGCACGGCACAGCAGCGGGGCAGCCGCCTCACTGCACCCTGACAGTGATTCACTGACATATTAGCTATCATGTGTTAACTACCTAATAAAAAGAAGATACTGACATACCTGCAGAGTGAATTAATCAAACCTCATGTCATAATGGCTAAACTGTTCCTATCAGAGGTATACATCTCATCCTGGGAAGTCTCAGGCTAAAGTCTCCTGAGATTAAAAATCCTGAAAGTGATTAAAAACAATTAAAAATTTGGAAACTGATTCAGATTTACAGCGTTTTCAAAGAACAAATAAAGTGGAAGGCTGTTTGAGCAGAGTGTAGAAGTCAGATATAGGTATAGATGGCGGACACAGAGTGCCTGCATCTACCACTCTGGATTCCCAGTGCAAGTGAAGCTCCGTGTGCTTTGCCTTCAGAGAGGTGCAACGCACTGAGGCCTCCATCCTGCCATACCTCTGGTCTCACAGCTGGATGCAGTTTGAGAGGCACTGAGATGAAGAATAGTATCCATTGGTTTAGCCTTCACCTGTGCAGGCAGGGAGAGGCAAACAGTACTGTAATCTTTATGAATTATCCATAACAAGATAACCAACTAGAAATAAGAAACTTTTCCCTTTAGTACCACAGGGACACAAAGGGGAGAAAAATACAAAGAAGGAGCTCCAGTCCTCGCTTCATTTATTACTGGATTTCTTTTCCTCTTATACTGTTTTGTCTCTTTGCAAAAGTGTTTTCAATTCACTTGAAGTAATTGTTAGGAGAAATCTTTCATTCCTTATCTTTTACTATTCCTATCTTTATCCTGTAAACTGTTGCTAGTCGGATGTACTGTGCTTTAGTTCTGGCTTCTCAATTTCATTAATATTTTCCTCCTAGCACTTAATGTTTTTCAACTAGTCATTCTCTGAGTTACACAAAGGGCAAAAGCCATCTCTTATTTTGCTTTGCTACTGTCACTATACACACCAGCTTATTACCTTCTTGTACAATTCCAGGTACTGTTTCAAGACCTGCTACGCTCTTTAGTACATTCATGAAGTCTTTGCTTTCCACACCTATATCCTTCTTAAAGACTTCTGCCAAAGAGGCAATCCTATCAACTTTATTTTTGCAAAATGCTGATTTTTTGGTTCTATTTCTCCAGCTGTTACGTAGTACTCAGCCTTTACCCACGTAAGTGCCTTTGGGAATTTCAAATCCACATTCAGAAAAGGCTAAGACACAAAGGCATACCTCAAACGAATTTAAATTGTGTCTACCTCAAGTAACAATCACAATGGAAATGTAAAGGCATATGATTTTGTACAGCTTCTTTGCTCAGGCAAGCTTCTTCAGTCCACAGTGAAGCCTCTGCCCATGCAGAACTGACATTGCGACTATCACACGTGCGAGCCAGACGCACGACATAGCTCTAGATGCTATTAGCACAATAATCCAAATAATGTTCAAATCTAACCTTCATTCATTATAGTGGAGCTTCAGAAAAGTTACCAAAATAAAATTGCTAGTTAATGTACCGCATTTCCAAAGAGTTTGCCAGTAGAAGCTGACATCTCTAATTTGAAATGCCAAGTCAACTAAATGTTTCATAAAGGGATCAATAAATCCATAAAGTTTGGAGATATTTTGGCACATATTTTCAGTTCAGTAGCAGTAGCCTTATTTTGACGGAATTATCAACTAGGTAGTTACAAACTGCAGGGCTAAAACTGACAATGAATGAAAGATGAGCAAAATAAATACACAACTCTAAAGGCCAACTATGCTAGATGAAATGATGATTTCAGGTATTAATTCAACTGATACATACAATGCACATTCAGTGGTGATGATTTAATGTCTTTTAAACCAAAATACATCTTTACAATTACATGCAACAGAGAAACACTATGAAGGGCAAATTTTCTGGAAAAGCAAAGAAATACACAAATCATGAATCAGAAATGTACTGGAAAGATGGTGCTAACAGAGTATGGTGCCAACAGAGTTATTCATGTACTAATCAATAAAAAGTAAACTAAAAACAAACAAACAACAAAAAAAAAAAAACCCAAACCACCAAGCACAAAACCCACCTCAAACCCAAAACATACAAACACAAAACACATGAAAACAGTATGAAAAGTGGAAAAAAGAAAGTTAACACACACACACAAAAAGATAGAAAGACTAGCCAAAATCTATAAAGCCAGCCCAGTACACTGGTGAAATTCTAATTTTGTCAGTATTTGCTCACAAGAATATTCTGATGCCTTGCCCTTTAGAAAGTAATATCCTCTAAGGAGTTAAAATAAAGAAGTAACTCCTAGACCATGTACAGAATGATTTAATCACAAAGGGAGTTTCAGAGAAAGAGCGTATTTTTTGCCTTTTCTATTTACATTTTAAAGAGTTTATACATTTTATTCAATAGATGACAAACTAGAAAAATCTATTACGATCTAAAATGAAATTTCATGAAAGCATCTCAGTTCAGTCTAACGACACTTCAAAGACAGATTTAGTTAAATCCGGTAAGTAGGATTACATGCAGATGTCAATCAATAGGTGCTCCATATCTATCTGTATTTAAAAAAAAATTGGAATGTCATGCTTAATAATTGCTTTTTAAATGTCCTTTTTATCTAACATAGCTTGAATAAAATATTGCAGGAACATGTTACGGTATGTCTGTGCTCTGCAGCTTCAGAGTAACATTAAGATATCACCTTCAGTTTCTCAGTGCATTCATGCTTGTCAAGGAAACCCATTTTTTTTCCCCTAAAATTCTGGGTATCTTGTATAAGGACAAATTACAAAAGGTGCACAATAAAAGTGCCCAGGAAGACTTAGGAGGTAAAAAAAAGAGAAAACACTATAGAAAAACTTTTTTTTTTAATTTCCATGCATGAGAAAATTAAAGAAATCCAGACACAATTAACCGCTAATAACACTTCCCTTGCGGAGATCTCTACTAGAATAGACTTTACCTCTAGTTGAATATGAAAAGTTCCAAAGGAAAGGCTAAAAAACACTTCAAAGTTTACAGCTAAAAGTATTTTTAAGAGGTGGTGTATGATACTGTTATCTGGTATTTGAAGTCAAAGCAGTATAATTGAGTTAATTCCATTGTTCTAAAAATACTGGCATAGTCACAAAGAAAAAAAATATCTCATGCAGTCCAACAGGCTTATGGTTTTCAGGAGCCTGCAGTGAATTACAGCACTACACTGGTAAATATAAGCAAGCAAGCAAATGGAAAGTACTCACTTCTGCCTCCTGTTTATACAATGCTGCCACTGCTGTCTTTGTGCAAATCAATTAAACTGAGTGATCAGTCAGTCCTTCCAGTGCAAGTATTTCTCTTAACCAGTCAAAGGGTCACACTAGTAGGCTTCTGGCCAATGTTTCATATTGCTGACACAGCCAGCTTTCTATGGCTATCTGTTTGTCAGTGATAAATGCCAGAGGCAGCTTGCTCCTGGGATTTGACTGTAAAGGTACCACTGTGTATCAGGAACTCGCCCACAAGGTGTAATGGGAAAGGCAGCAAAATGGCCAATTTGTAGCTTTGCCCTTCTGTTTTTCTTCAGGACATAATTCACCTAAATACATTCTCTTACAAAATTCAGCACGGAACTATTGTGGGCTGTGTATGCTCTTTCATGGCTATCAATGTGCAGCACG
Source organism: Psophia crepitans (assembly GCA_013399095.1). Taxonomy (NCBI): domain Eukaryota; kingdom Metazoa; phylum Chordata; class Aves; order Gruiformes; family Psophiidae; genus Psophia; species Psophia crepitans. The sequence continues at coordinate 485,512 of VWZZ01006070.1, read as the reverse complement.
AATTGAAAGTTTAAAAACTCACATTCTAAACCACAATAACAATGAAAGAAAACCAGTATCACGCATGTTACTTGTAAAATCACGATGCTATGGGATATTTAGCTGCACTAATGAAAGGAAGAAAAGTGAGTACACAAGGCTTTAATTTTCCTTTGCAGTGGTCAGGTACAGACATCTCTCCAGTATCTCCCTGCTCAATATCCGGCAGAAACGGCACTAGAGAACAGAAACCAAATGGGAAAGGAGTTGACAGTGCAAAGACCCAACCATGTCTCTGAGATGATCACAGTACACAAGCTTCTTTGAGTGCCACAGCCACAGGCGAATTCAAGCCCACAGAATATCTCCCTCCGACAGGCTGGCTGAACAAATAGATGCTTTTACAACCGTGCAAACAGCAAGGTAAAAAAGGACTGCAGACTCAGCCAAACAAGCAGCATTTCTTGGACCCCCTTCCTATCCTACTTATCTGGCCTTCCCAGGAAGCTCATTGCCTGATGAGCCCCTGCTCTCATTCCCATACTGAGAGACAGTTAGACAAGCACTCACTTCAGATCTGTTCAAACTAGTGAAATACAGAAAGCTAATTTAATTCTATCAAACACTGATAGAAGGACTTTCCACTGCCTGGACAGCAGCAGCTCTTGGAAAGCATATCGGCCCTGCTTCATCGTCTGTAATACCGATTTACTTTAGGGAAATTACCAAATACTTCCACCAATGCTGGGATCAGTTCAGCAGAGCCTCATAACTTATACTGGCGCCGGAACGGTATTTTGATATGCCTTGCTTTCAGCTGTGGTTACTGAAGACAGGCTCAGGAACCTTTAGGATTCTTTTGCTTGGAAGAAATGTAATTGCTTCCTGTGGACCACCATGAGTATTTGAACTTCCTACTCCTTACCTGTAGTTGTACCTGTAACTGAATCGAATGGGTTTTTTTTTCTATTCAAAATTTTACATCCCTATGTGCCAAAATTTCAAGGGCATAAAAAAAAAAAAAGCCACATGGAGAATTAAATTCTGTAAGACAGTGCCCTAGATACTAATTCGGGGGGGGAGAATTATTGTAATTATTTTGTATAATGTGGTAGTGTCACCCAGCACCAGAGGTATTTAATTAACATCTATTTTATTCTATTACATCTTACTTGAAGCTGAAAATCATGCATGAAAAATTTTTCTTGAATCCTCTTAGTTTAAGCTAATCAAATGTCTAATGCTTGATAGCTGGAAAAATTAAATTGCAAATGTGTTCTTAAAAAGAAAAACTAATTCATTTATAATGAAAATCACTAGAAGAAAACAAAAAACCCCACAGATATATATATACACATATTTTTAATCTGGTTTATATTTCAGGGTCCACATTCACAGTGGTTCCTGATACTACCATGAACAAATTACTGTTTTTTTAAAAGATGGAATAGAATGCAAGATTTATTGTCCCTTATTACTATATATAAGCCGATAGTGAATAATAAAATCCAGCATCACTAAATGCTTTGGTTAAAGACTACACATAAAACAGTGTAAGTTACAAAACTAGAACATAATATCAAGTATCCATTGTCTGCCAAACAGGACAACAGGGTCTACACAGGGCTTCCCAGGCATCTTTCAGCTACGCATTTCATCAGAGAATGTCAATTTGTTAAAACTGAAATGGCTGAAGCATACTAGCTTCAGTGATTTGTTTGTAGGAAAAGGCAGAGGAAGCCTCAGTGCATGTGCATTGCCCAATTATTCTGTGCACTACTTATGGCTTAAAAGAACAAAAAATGGGAACCAAATTAAAAAAGATAATTCAGAAGAAAATACTGGGCCAAGTGAAGGCACTATGAGGATGTATAAGGGAAAATGACAACAGAGAGAATTATTCCAAAATATTTTTGAACCACTGCCAATCAGCTTTAGATATCTAGATCAATCCAAGATGTTTCCCTGGTGTACACGAAGTACAGATCTTTCTGTTTTCGTCTAAGGATGAAATAAATATTTCCATTTTCCATGTGAATGCAAATGTATTGACAATTAGTATTGATACAGAACTCATACTTTCCCTCAGAGACACAATTTCTGGTACTTCCAACTTAATTTATTATTTTAAACTTCAGAAAAAAGTAACCACAATAATAGCAAATCACTGTGCAACAGTAGCACTAATGACTTCTTTGTTATTATAAGGATGGAAGTCAGTGTCCTTTGTTACTTTCTCTTACCTATAAACCAGCAATTAACCCTTCTTCATACAATGAAACTTATTTAAAAAAAAAAAAAAGTATCATTAAATTCATAGTATGCAAGAAGTGAATGAGTTTTTCAGATTAGGTGCCAAGTTTTAGAGGGGACATGAAACTTAAATGAACTTTGGAAAGAACTAACTTACACATCCAAACACCAGCGTCACCGTGTATTCTTTACATCCCTCTTTTTCACTTCAGTCGGGTACAGTGTGTTTCTTCATTTTGTGCCTAAAACTACCTTTAAACTCGCTGGATCCTGATAGACAGACTGTGATTTCTCTGGGTTTTGCATTTTTTGCTTTAGGCATTAAAAATATTCCTACCACGTATTATGTAAGTGGAGATACAACCTAATTAAGCCTGCCAGTTGGATGATCCCATTTTCACGTGATTATAGTCAGCACTTACTCCACTCCAGCCCTCCAACACAGCAGAAATCCATACCTCTGCAGGCAGCACTAGAGTCTGATTAGTCAATAAGAAATCTGTATCAATACACTCTCGTCCCCTTTGGCATTAGCAGCAAACTAATACACTCCCTGTGTAGCTCAGGGGCCAGCTGTCAAGTTTAAGAATTCAAGTCTCCAACATCCCTAAAGAGTCTGTGAGATGAGGGGTTTGCAGTAATACAGTCTATCGCAGTTTCCTTCTTTTGTCTTTTAAAAGAAATAAGGAATTGTCTTCAATAGCCTACTTTATAAGCACACTGAGGTTGCAAAGTCAAGCACTTGCAAGTTGGGAAGTGCCAGGCTTACCCAGTGGCCTGTGTAAATTTAATTCTCCCCTCGCTACTTTCATATCTATGTATTGTGATATAAATTTTAATTACCCCATTGGATACTATTTTTTCCACAGGACATCACTCAGCCCACCAGATGAAAGCAGAAGGGGGCTGAATTAACATTGTACTGACAGTCATAAAAATGCGGTTTTCAATTTGCAAGTGCTTGACTTTGCAACCAAAGTTACATTCTTTTGACACAAATCTGAATAAAATTTGAATTATATAAACATACATAGATTTGAAGGAATAATTCAGCAAGAGGGAGATGAATTATTTATAAATGGCTGGCATCAACACAATTAATAAGAATAGCAGGAGGTGTTAATATCTACATGGTTGAATATACTTTGCAAACACAAAGTCATCATCATAATTTAGATATTTCAAAACATTTCACAAACCCATAGCATTATTACTGGTGACCTTAACCCTTCCAAGATAATCTGCAGAAACCGCAATATAACAAAGATAATGAAAACCAAAAGGAAAATTAGTAAGCGCTAAAATGTGCTGCTTATTCTTCAAATTTAGCATATTCTGAAGGGGAAAATTAAATTCTGTAAACTTATTTAAAGTGGATGTCTTTCTAAGATGCAATGGGGTTATACTGGCATCGGTTCTACAAAAAAATCTGTATACAAAAGATATAACTGAAAAAGAACCAGGAACTGACCCAAGAGATGCACTAATGTCAAAAGCACCAGCCCTATGGCATAGTCAGCCATCCAGAAAATTGAGGCTATGTTTAATTTACATTTTCATGCTTTTATTAGCAAAATTCAGCTATGAAACAATCACTACCAGGCTAAAATTGTTATTTCATATTAAATGAGGTTTTAAAATGATATTTGCTGGTTTATGTAGAGAAGTGACTCTAATGTTTTCCCAAATTTACAAATCTCGTCCAAATCCAAAGCCATATAACTGATCTCACATGAAAGGTGTAGTTCCTTTTGTATCAACACCTCTTGCTATGATGCATCATGTTGTGATTAGCTGCACTACCGTACAGGAACATTATGGAAATGCAAAGAAAAAGGCTCTCATTTGGAAAACAAATCCTCATTGTTCTGGTTTTTTACATACAGCACTGAATTTTGCTTCAGACATTTCCCTTCAGAGAACAGACCTCAGTAACCAAGACCTGGTGTTTGGGGGTGGTTTTCTTACCATGGATATTTTCTCACAGGTTCTACTACATTAAAAAAAAAAAAAAGTAATCAAGTAGATAGCGAACGATACAATCATGTGAAATAAGAGCTCAGTTCTCTGTTTCTCTTGAACACTGAACTGCTGATTTCTCTTCTTTCTAGCTAGAGGCTCTGAAGGAAGTTTTCTAACAGCTTCTACAAAGCCAGCAGGAATTTCTAAACAAGCACCCAGGTTTTTTATTAGAAATAGAACTAACTTATACTGACAGTTTTATGTCACAATTATTCTACTTTAAAAAAAAAAAAATATTGTACCATCTTCCAAGCCTCATTAAAAAAAAAATTTAAAAAAAATCAATCCAAAGCACTGTAGACTGGATTCAGTCTTCATTAATTGCTTCCATGCACTGCTGCTCCCTGGATTCACAAATTTGCCCTGTAAGCACCAAATCTAGAATATCTCTCCTCAGCCAACCGGCTGCTTCCTGTTCCATTTCCCAGAGTCCAGCCTCTCTGCCAGCCATCAACCACATGCTTACAAAGCCAGTTCGTCCGTGGTTTCCAAAAACATCAGTAGCAAATTCACCCTCCACACTGTTTGAAAAAGGACAACTCTTTTGGGAAACAAATTTAATGCAGGACATTAAGTAAACTGATGCTGTCATTAGTGCAAATGTCAAGTTCTTTATAGCAGATGTTTCAGCTGAAGATTAACACATTAAAATCTCAAAACAAATGTGCAGAGCATTCACCATTTGATTTAGTGTGTCTGCTTCCATGCTCTCACGAGTGAGCCAGAAGTGACTGAGTGTCACTTCTCCATCCCTATGTAGCAGGGCAGTCTTCTGGCTGGGACGTTCCTAAAATGCGTCCTGCCCCCAGCCTGCTAAGGACTGCTTCTGTCAGTGCTTGGACACGTCAGATGTTGGGGAAGTACAGAATGCAAAAGCTACTGCTAACACAGTTAGAGACTGAAAAGAGCTCGGTGATAGTAAGGAACCTCTACCATATTGCACACATTGTAAGGAACCTCTTCATTTGGAGGAATCAGGTAGTGCGACACTAATAAATTACGTTGCTTTCTATGAGCATTTCAGTCCCAGAAGGGACCTGCTTTTTGAGAACAGTGGGTGAAGTCCATTATCAGGAACAATGATTTCTGAGGCTCTTGCAATTTTCTACCCAAATCTACAGTACAGAACACTTTCCTGACTTTCAATGCCTAAGTAATGTGCTGTAATACCAAATGCCAACAATAATTTAAAAAAACAGAACAAACTGCATCTTAAAAAGAAAGAATTAAAAAAAAATAGGGGTGGGTTTTGAAGAGCGACTTCTAAACATCCTTCCTAAGATTGTAATTCCGTTATTCCATAGCAGTCTTAGTTTGGTTTATAGGAATTCACAAACTGCAGCTGAAACTCTTCTAAAAGCAGCAACAACGGTCTAAAACAGATTAACAATAAAATTCTAGATGACTGTAAGGAATCCACACTACAGGATGTCCCTCAATTTTACACAGACCACAGTATAAGGGAGTCAGACAAATACTGCCAAGACAGCCAAAGACTTTGTCATAGCCTAATTCCTATGTAGCTGTAAGGTTCTTTCTTTTGTACTTAAAACACCGCTCCTCTGCCCTTCCTGGAATACGCCAGCCAGAAACCACTTCAGACAACGATCAAATAGAGAAAATGTTTTGTCTCAAGATGAAAGAGTTCCATGGATGAACGAGTGATTTATGAGCCTACACATGAAAATGCAACAAACATTTATACAAAAAATGTGACTCAGTACCAAATATCTGTTCACAGAAAAAGGCTAAAGAAAGAAGCACCAGAGGCATAAGAAAAGATAAGAGAAAGAAGTTGTAATTTATAGGCTTGGAGACCAGAGTTAAAGCAACAGTTGAAAAGCAATCTGCACTTTAAAAGAACCTTAGCAATTTCAATTAGCATATAATTTCAGCTGACTGAATAGAAAAGATCGGTAGAGTCTTGCAAACATTCTTGCAAAAGTCTGAACATGTACATGGCTCCAGTGAGACCAGCCTCACATGTAATCTTAAATGTTAGGCCCATGCTCTTGCAGATCCAGTTGCAGCATCCTAGCAGTTCACAACTGAACGCAGGAATACACAGTTTTTTGCTATTTGACTCTTACAGCTTCAAATGTATACTTGTTTCTGTTCTGCTAAGTCTATTACATTGTCTGCTTCACAGTATCACTAAAATTTACTCCAATCAATGAATTTTTCATGCAATAATATAGTAAAAACATGTATTTTACATTTAGCAGTATAAGGACATTTCAAAACTAATCCATCGAGAGGAGTCGACGATTTAATGTTTAATATTCAGTTCTGGGAGAGAAAGGAAGTACGGCTGAATTTTCTTTTTACAAGGCGTATGCATTTATGCCACTGTAAAAAGAAGTAAACTAATTTTATTTTTGTAACGGAAAACAAGTTCTCAATTGAGCAGCTTTCATTGAGCCAGCACATCTAACAAAACACATTATCAATGAAAATAAGATTACTGCATAATCCAGCCTCTTTTTGGTCCTGAACTCCTTTAATAACCCTCACTTTATAGTTGTGTGAACACATACTTCTCATGAGAGAAAATATTCCCAGTTCTTTTTTCTGCTACAGAAGTGACCTGCAAAGAATAAATATTTGCTTGGGTTTGTTTTGGGTTTTGTTTGGGTTTGGGCTTTTTTTAAAATTATTATTTCTGATAAAGATGGGTTCTTTTGGAAACTGATCAAGTTCCACTGATACTTATTTTTTCCAACAGTAGAGAGTCCTTTCGATGTGTTCATTCTTTCCCTGGAAATCACAAGTGACTTAGTTTAGATGCTGAAACTCCTTAAGCCATGGTAATAATAATAATAAAACAAAACTCAGACTAAGAAATATTTTGACCCCACTCATCTGAATGGAAAATCACTCCTTGGGAATAAAAGACTGCATAATTTCAAACTCTCCTCTTCTAAAGAAATCCACCAGAGACAAATGAAAAAAAAAACCAGAAGATCCCTTAAATGTGAAATTCAAACACAAAAAGATTTGTGTTACTTTTAAGGTGGAGTGGTTTAGGGTCACGGCTTTTTCTGGACCAAGAAAAATAATAAAGGAAGGTTGTTTTTTCTCTTGTATTGTGTGTCTGTATGTATATATACATATTTTTTAAAATTTTTTTACTGCATTCTTATTTACTCTATACATTCTTTCCTTTAACAATATTTGCTGGGTCTGCCCTCCATGTGTAGTTTTTGTTGAAATAAAAGGATAGTGTATGCTGCAACCTTCCTCTGCTTTAGACTTTCCGAGTATAATAATCCCAGTACCAGCTCTGCAGCTCTCAGGTAAAGTGATATCTTGCAAAAAATAGTCAGCCTTCTGCTTAAACTCAATGGAAAGTGGTCTGGTAGCCATAAACAGAACAATGTGTAGCTTTATCACTATTTTTTAGACACTTAGAGAGGGAGCTATCACCTGTGGTGAAAGCATTCATTTTCTAGCTCTTTTGATTACAGAGTTAAACAGAAAAAAGAACCTTCCAGAAGGGATTCTTCTGTCAATGAAAGGAAAGAGAGCTTTCCTGGTACCTTAAATGTGAGGGGACATCCTAGTTCTGCAAGCATACAGCCTAGCAAAATTGCTGACAGTTAATTTCCAGACTTCCATGAAATTAAAACTTGGGACTCGAAAGGAGATTGTGATAGAGACCCTGTCCTGAAAAACAAAATGGGGGTAAAAAAAAAAGTATGTGAAAGATCACATTGGAGGAAGGGCTTTCTTCTACCATTCTGCTGGAAGTCATGACCATAGATTGAAAGGGCTGGTACATTAATGATATAAGAACTAGATTAATGTCCCACAGCAGGACTGGACCTTTTATTACCAGGGTCAACAGAAGAAATGAACATAAGAGGAGCCTCTAAATAAACCTTTATGGGATCTTAGGGTGGAAAAAGAATACATTCTTCAAGTATAGGAGTTATCTAGACACAATTGCTAATGTACTTTGTGAGAAGTGATGGAGAAGCTGCCACCACTATAAGGAATGCACAACAGCAAAGCTGTACGAAAGGGGGAGACTGATGGAGACACACACTACACTAAAAATCTGGGTTTATCTAGTGGAAACATCCCCTGCTGTTAACCATGCCTTTCCTGACTGCGGACTGCCAAGAGTAGTCTAGTCCCTAAAGCTGCCCTGTAAAAGGAAAGTAGAGGCTCAGCAATGAAGGTGCCTTTTAGTCTTTTAACATAAAGAGGCAAGGATCTAGATACCAAAAATGTCTTGGTCAGCTGGCAGTAAGCATGATCACTCAAACTGCATCTTTCCTTATACTGTGTCGAACACTAGCAGAGTAGGTGCCTGAGGAAACAGGTTTACCAAAATCTTTAGAGAATTGAAAATGTGTTTAACAGGAAAACTGAAACAGAAAACGGACTCTTCCTGTCGGTGTCAAGGTAAAGTGGTAGACGTGACTCCTGGAAAGTGACTTACAACATCTTACAGTTACCATGACAGTCACCACCTGTAAACTTCCAAACTTCAAAAAAATTACACCTAAATCATCTTTCCTTCTCTCCGCAGTAGCTGTTGTGTAGTACCTTTGTAGGAGCTACTCGTATGAGGACCTGCCAATGAAGCAGGCTCTCATGAAAAAGATTTTTGGGAAGAGGTCAGGACAGGGATGGCTGATGAATGAAAGCTGGGGCAGAATAACCATATTGAGGCCCATTTAATTGGACAGTTGCTGTTTTAGATAGCAGTTCAAGAGTTGATCCCCAAATGTTGCCAGTTTAAAGTGTTTGTTTATGAAGAAAAGGGGTTTAAATTTTACATTGAAAATATTCATACAGACTGAATGGACATTGCAGGCAAACGCTAGTGATAAGTGAGAGTTTCAAAGTCAATTTCTATCTGAAATGTCCCTGACAACAGATGATAGGGCCAGCTAATTTCCATGGGAAGGAGTAGCAGTCAAGGCAGAAAAGGGATTCCCCATCATTCTATTCTATTCTATCAAAGGAGTACTGCAGTCCCAGGAGGCTTGCCATCACTCTGCAATCTCTAGCCATATGAAAGCTTTCATGTGAAAGGTCTGGAATGACCTTTCATTATAGACCACTTTTAGCTACTGACATCCTAAACAAACTTTCTTCCATGAAGATGGTGAATATGGAATCCCTTTTTTTATGAATTCGTTAATGTGGCTTCCTAAGAGGCTACAACATCATTGGGGAGTGAGGAAAAGGGCTTCTCCCTTACTATTCTCACCAGTGTTAAGGCTACTAATTGTACAGAGTTCCAGGGATTTACTACTTCAGGGAACAAGACAGGAATAAGAATCAAATTTATGCCTCTCTTGTAATAACAGAAAGCAGTACTCACAGGCCCATCAATGCAATAACACAGGATATATCACGGAACTGATAGATAATGGAACTGATAATAGATAATTGTGATCAAAGATAGAGAACAGAATTTGTGCTGTGTTTGCTGAGAAGGTCCTAACTGATCTGGAAAAAGCAGGATGCTGCTCTATGTTGTCAACATGTGAAGATGCCAAGTGATACAACACACCGCGTATTGGAGTCATACTATAAACAAGGAGTGACAGTGTTTGATATCGGTAAGATACATAAGTGTGTGCTGACTTGCAAGGTAGTGACTGTCTGCTAAACTGTAGAGTTTGATATGTAATGCTGGAGCCTTGCATGAAAGGGGAAAAATCATCACCAAAACAAATAGGTAATACTGCCAAAAGACTTTTTGCTTAAAACAAATTCAGAAATTGTAAATGCTTTGCAGAGTATTATTTCTACATGCATTAGAATTTGCTTTACTGGGGAACACTAAGGAATGCATTTCTATTCCCTAAGAAGTAATTGATACTAATCAGTGTTAATGCTTACTATAAGAAATCACTCTCTAAATAACAGAATGATGCCACACAGACAGTAGTCAACACTGTTACAGAAAGACATTTAGCACTTATAAAAAATACATTTTTATGTGTACTTTCTAATCATTGTCTAATAAGAGATAATTTATGCTGAAACAAAAAGTACGTAACTTCATAATTACTTAACATAAACACAGTTATTGTGACAAACTGGAAAAATATTTTCCAGAAATCCACTTACTGTGGGAACAAGGAGAATGGTGAGGGCATAGGAACAACAAACATTTCAGACTGGCCAGGTTGAACTGGGAAGAGGGATAGGAAAGAATGAAACCATCTGCTGGAGCAAGCCTGGGGAATGAGGGCCCACAGAAAAGCAGCAACATGAGCTCCAGAGAGCAGAGCTTAGTGGGGAATTTCTAAGAGCTGATTCTACCAGAGAGGGCCAAAGTGCCCAGTATACCCCAGTAAAATCATCTTAATCTATTTGTAGCTCTTGCATTTAGTTATCTACTTAAAAGAACAAAAGGACTTCTTAGCTTACTAAAAACTTAACTCACATTTTGCCTTACTGGGCCTGGAGATTGAAGCCTGATTTCTTTTCAGTGAAGCAAAGTGCATGCACATGTGCGCCCATGTTTGCATGTTTTGAAACATGAAAATGCAGTGTCTGAAGTGGGAAAAATTGCTTTGTTCCTTCTTTGAATGCTGTGTTTCTTCTACTGATTGAAAAGGAAACAAACACTGAAGAGAAGTTATTTAGGAGGTTAGATTTTAATGCCACAGAACAAGAACAATGCTCTCTGTAAATGACTATCAAAATAAAATCCTTATTTTTAATTAGCACAGGTTATATTTTTTAGAGTGGTCACTATATGCCATGTAAGTGTCTGATACAAGCAGAAAGGAGCATGAATTTCAGTTATGTTCTTCCACTTTCAATCCAAGGCTTAGCTTAGTTTTTCCACTAGATCCCGAGCTTTGGGATTTTGCTCTAAGGATTCAGATTTTGATAATACGGTCTGAGCATTTATCTACCCAGAAAAATTCTAGCAAGTTAAATTTCCACATGGATCTTTTTATTCAAGCTCCTAAGGTTTTATAGTTTAGTTTCAACCATCTCAAAAGTGAGGCAAGCAAAACCAAAACAACACTTTCTTGTACTGGAAAAAGACTATCCACTTAGCATGTGGCAGTAATGGGTATGCTACCTGTTAAATTCTACTGATTTAAAGTCACATCCAAGTATAAATTAATATCTGCTTCTTTCCTTGATACGCTTAACTGCCCAAGTGTGGCAGCAGAATTTAAAAAATATGACATTTTTTCTTTCTGCAGAGAAATACCCAATGGAGATAGTACCAGATGTGTTCAGTGACTGGGTGATATTTTATTTTAAAAAACCAAAACATTTTGAGAAGTAATAAGCAGGACTTTTCAGCTTTTTCCAGAAAGGCACTTTAGTATTTTGACATGACGGTTCCTGTTTCCTAACCTGAAGAGAAAGAGCAAAGTTGTCACATGGAATGACATACCTTTATCCGAAAAAATGACATCCAGATAAAACCCATGGCATATATATTGCCTCAGAACATAACTCTCGCTGTTACCCAGATGATTTTGTAGGTTGTTCATAGGGTTCCCAAAGTTTGTGTGTTCTTATATTTACTCCTGTCAATGAACTGACCTAAAAAAGTCACACAAAACTTCCCACATAGGATCACCTGAAGCTGCAGAAGTAAAATAGTGTAAAATATGCAAATATTCTGCCAATGTGGAGTTGGTATAATATTTGTCTGAAATTAACAATTGCAGTGAATTGCTAACTAACTGAAAAGTAATACATCATGAAGACAGGAAGAGGTACGAGTAATTGAAGAGTTTCTTTTTGTGGAGGATGCTTGGATTATGGAACAAGCGACTCAGGCCAGCAATTTTGCTGATGTTTATTAGTTCAAGAAAGAGTTAGCAACAAACATGCAGCAACAAATTATATTTTTGCTTGTTTGTATTAAAGACACACAGATCTCGTTTATAATTCATAAATTTCACTATTTTCTGAACCAGTCTTTTCCTGGCATTTACCAAGTCTGTGTTCTTATGCATTAGAAATTTGCAGCAAAACATGGTAAAATATTATTAGCTTGTAGTACCCTGAAATTGGCTAAAGGAACATTTTTTATGTCTAGAAATTGTCAACTGATTTGGAATCTTATTTGGAAAAAAATGACCTTTCAAGCTAAATAGGCACACTTTTTTCTTGATTAATTCTATTTAAAGCTATTTAAAATTCATTAAATTAAAATTTATATTTAATTTATTCTTGTAGTTAGGAGGCAAAATATACTATCAGCTATTACACACTTCACATTGCAAAGGCAATGCACTCTGTCATCAAAAATGGGATTAAACAGGGCATGGTTTGAGGGTTTTTTCCTCTCTGCACCTCTAGCAGCACTTATCTCCATAAGGTATGTCTGTTAGAGGTTCCTTGACTTCCCAGACAAGTGAAAGAGATGCCACTGTGCCATGATGAGTTTTTGTTGCTGTTCTGGTATGACAGAAGCATGAGTTGCCTGATGGCTTAGGTGTTAAGGACTTAGAATTCCACATATTTACAAATTAATTTGTGTCTGGATACATTTATTTTGCATAATTGCTCCCTTCTGTTAAAACCATATTTCAAAGAAATATTTGAGCTCATATAGCTGTTCCCAAATAATTCCATGTTACTTAAGTCAGGCGAATACAGAGATTTCGTTCATTTGGTGCTCAGCTATGCAACAAACCTTAGCATAAGACAGGGTATTATATTCTAAAGCTTGATTCCATGTCTTTTCATCTTGAAAACTGTTAGCAATTGAAAATCATCATAAAAGGAGAGGATGGGGAAATGATTGCTTCCAATTTCAAGCAATGTAACTCCTACCTAAAAGCTTTGTTTGTCCTGCTCATCTAAAATTTGAACACCATTAGTTTCTAAACATGAAATGAATCCAAATTGAAACAAGTAAGTTTAATTTTATTAGAACCCATAACATAAGAACCCTTGAAAGAAAATTGGAAAATGTTATTAATACAAGTATGATATTTCCTACTTGATTTTTTCTTATGTTTATATTTCTAGTAAGACCACAGAAAAACTGTCACCTTAAAGCATGCTGACTAAAACCAGTTCTTAATATTTTTTTGTTTCATAAAGGGGTCTCATATGTCAGACTTGCCCATAAACTTAGGAGTATTAACTTTGTTTTACATTTTTGCTTAAACTTGTTAATTACTATTGTTTACTGCCTTCTTCAAAGTCTGCAAGCAGAGTTCATTCATAAAACAGGTAGCAATTTCTCCCCAGGTTATTTTGTTTTACTATAGGTAATGTGACTCTAAGTGTTTTCACACAAGTCACACGCTTGCCTCCCCAATCTCTTTTTCAGCTGTACAGGCGTTCCTTAGCAAAAATATAAGTGCATGTTCAACTATTTTGGAAAGTATTCTGACAACATTGGCACAAATTCCCAAATTATTCAAAATTTGAAAAATATGTAAGCATTGCAGTTAAGATAATTACTTACTGTGAATAAAAACACCAATAAAAATCAATAAATTGCAATGAAAGTTCCCTCACAAATCTTCCAAATATCTACAAGAGGACAAATGAAACAGTAGCTTTGGGGCTAACTTACTAGTGGGAGCTAGAAAGACTAGAAAGCTATATACATACTGTACATTCCACAGGTGCAGGCTATATAGGATGTAAAAATTGCTTTGGTAATGGACCTTGCTAAATTGCCTTAAAACCCAAAATGCAAATGAACTCCTCACTATAATGCTCAGAAAATTATGTTCTATATACTGTCTCGACCCACATGTATATCATTTGAAAGCACGACGTCCTCTACAGAAAACTATAAAGAGTTACTGCCTATAATAGTTATATGAAACTGGAATCAATCACATCTACAGCTGCAATTAAATCACTAGCACACAATACTATGTTAATGTGTTTTTCTGCAACACTTTGCAATAATATATTTTCAGATATTTTTCTTATTGTACAAGGAACAAACCCAGCTATTTCTCTGTGGAAATCTTTGGTGTTTGTTGAGATAGGGCAGACTGAAAATACAGAACTGAGATAAGTAGAATCAGCTATAAAATATGACAGTCCAAATGTAACTTTGAATTCTAAAACTAACAAGAGTGGGGGGTTTTTTTGGCACTGACAGGGAAAAGTGCTTGTTTTCTGAAGGATAGATTTTAAGTTACTCTAGTTTTCATATTTATGTTAGGTTTCACAAATGTTTCTGAACACATGTTGTTATCTTGAAGAAGGTCACATCCACGTAGAAAATTTCAGCTGGTTTTGCATGTTACGCAGAGTTGATTAAAATATATTTATATAACATAATTAGGAAATCTCTTTCTAAAATCAACAACCGAACCTTTAATCAGTCATTCAACCAATCCCTACGATAGACATCACCTGGAATATTAGGCTATTCCTCACATATCTTGTAGCCATGTTTTTCCCAATTTTGTAATATGAGGTAAGTTTTTAGAACTTCCATTCAGAAATTAAATTAATGTTAACAGATTATTTAATTCTCAGAGTCTAGCAGAAAAGTAAAAAGATATAGAAACAGATTGTGCCATCAGATGTGAAAATGCCTGTTTTGTTTAGTAGTGGTTAAATCACAACTCTTTGGTGGAGCCTTAGAACACAACAGCATAACCACCACAGGAAAGAGTAAATATGCAGTTCTGAGTGTATCAGAATTTAACACCTACCACAAATAAATTACACCCTGAGAGAGAAAACAGAAATATAGTACTGCATTCTTAAGTACGGGCTAATTTATAACTTAATTTTCTTTACAAGTTGGTGAATATTGACTCAACGTGCATGTTTTGAAGGGAAGCGAAAGACCAAACTTTAGAAACATATAGCAAAAGGGTGAACCCGTTCTGAATAGTACCTTGTACTATAGAATATATTGTATTAATTCATCTTTCCTCAAAGTTGTCCAGAAATTTCTTAGAAAGATAATTTTGAAGATGATAAGCAGTCTCCTTTCACATGAACAGCTCTCACTGAGGAACGCCTATGCCTGTGTCAGTAAGTAGAGATGTCCAGCAAGAGCAAGTCTGCAGAGCCAAACAACAGATTGTAAAGACCCAACATCCACAAAATGGGCATTTCAGAGGGATTTTATTTCAGAATTGCTTCAGGCAGATTCCAAAGACAGAATGCCAGTAGCAGCTGGAGTACATCTTCTTTTCAACCAAAAAAATCCATATTTATGCAGTTCAAGACTGCACTGCAGAAGGAATAAAAACAAGCACACTCCTTACTCAAGCTAAAACACCTGACTTACATGCCAGTGCTCAGGTAGAAAATGGGAAGAAGCCTTATTACTATATACACTGTCACTTCATATCTGATTTGTACATTCTGCTCATCCAGTGTTCTGGCTTCCAAACTCACAGAGCGTGAACTAAATCTGTGTGCTCCCTTTCCCGGCTATCCGGAGCTACCATGTTCTACATCAGTAGGACAGTACTGGGAGACAGCAGGAAATCAGCAGTGGTCCACTGTGTAGTGTTGAGTGGCTAGAGATGCAAATGAAATTTTTGGTACAGTGACTGACTGCCCTGTACCAAACTGAATCAGGAGGCCCTATGAGTTTGAGCTTCTTTTTCATGAAGTGCAGTTAACTCTCTGATCTATTTCTTTCAGACTCCAAAACATTCTAATCATACAGATTAATCAAAATTAAGTTGTCAGAGGACTTCGGTAATTAGTTCTATAGTAAGTAAGAAATTCAAGGGCATACAAAGATTCAGCCTTTGGCAGTATTATCTGTCCAGCTTTACTGCCTAAAGCGGGCATCTTAACATATGCGGTTATAACATATGCTTTCACTTTCCAGCTGTTGTTTTATTGTTTCAAATCTAACAGCTGAAAACAAACAGAGTAAGCTTTAGTTATTATCCACTGACATAAGATGTGATAAAATACACATCTTCCCACTGAACTAAAAAGAAAGACTACTATAGGCAGGAGGGAAGAACACATGACCTCAGTTCTTCTGCAGAACATTTAGTTTAAAATACAAAGGTTGCTTTACATGCAGCATTTGACCTATCTCACATAAAAGTATAATAAATTGAGGAAAAAGTATAGAACAAACAGAAACATCAAAGCTCACAATTCTAAATAGAAGTTTGAGTAAAAAGAATGCAAGTTTGATTCATACTCATTCCCAGGGTAGGAAGTTTCCAAAAGGCTGCTGTGTGAGATCTCAGATCATCAACCTGAACTCTGCATTGGATGAAATCTTGAGTACAGCAAACACATTTGAGACCAAAAAAAAAAAATAAATATCTGAATGAGAAGTAATTATTCACCCACTTAGGCAGGTTGTCCAGAAAGAGCACTTTTTCTTACACAGTCAGTGTATCTTGGCTACACAAGAAAGAACACCTAACACAGTCTACATAACAGTAGACTAAAATACAAAAGCAGCAATACCAGTAGATTGCACTGTGAGTGATTATTTGGGCTCACAACAGCAGGTGGTAGTGCCTCTTGCAGCTCAAAACCTGCAGTTCACATTCCAGGTTGAAAGGCTGGAAATGAATTAACACACCCTGATACAATCAAATCACATGGATGTAACATACTATTAAAATGAAAAAAGGATAAAAATTAATTAGCATAAATACATTTCTTTCAGAAATCTAAGTGCATGTTCACATACCTTTCTGGACTTACGCAGGAAACTTGCCAGCCTGGCACAGCCAAATAAGTAACTTCTTTAAGTTCCATTTTACTCAAGAAAATGGAAGTATTCTTCTTTAAAGCAATGTAAAGTTACAGAACTATGAGGATTACTTAGTTACACGGACATTAAAATGCATATTTCAGTGTTTTTCCCATTGTGTGACGAAGTTAGGACATGACAATTCTTCAGCAACAAGACCTTGCGTGCCATTCCTGGCATGCACCTTTTGAAATGTCAGCACACCAATGCCATTTTAAGAGGGACCGCATGAAGCTATCACAAAGAGATTTCAAAGTGGGCAATGACAAAACAAGCCTCAAAAGCAAGCCTCATCGTAGG
Organism: Psophia crepitans; assembly: GCA_013399095.1. Taxonomy (NCBI): domain Eukaryota; kingdom Metazoa; phylum Chordata; class Aves; order Gruiformes; family Psophiidae; genus Psophia; species Psophia crepitans. The sequence continues at coordinate 468,282 of VWZZ01006070.1, read as the reverse complement.
AAAGGTTATTTCTCTCTCAAATCGTCTCTTTTCTGAACTCTAATGCAACTTCTGTCATGTAAGCAGCACTAGAAACCCTGGTGTTGACCGTCAGTCTCCAGTACAGTGCAACTTCAAAACTGCGGATGCTGGCCTTACTGTGAGCTAGTGCACATCCTGCTCTCTGCTGCTAGAAAAGTTCAAATTTTAGCTTTAACTATAAAACCACAATACATCACACTAAATTACCTTACCATGGAAGTAGCATGTTTCCTAATGCAGTGGAACAATAGAACGTATGAAAGTTTCCATAAATGTGAACAAAGGGAACTCTCCAGTTCTGTATTTCCTTTCTTTATCGATAGCAATTTTTTCAATATTTTCTACTGCCTGCAGGGGCCTCACAAAGTCAATCCTTCTTTTTAATAGAAAAATAACATTTCTGAGAGATTTGAATTATGTCAGAAGATAAGTAATTCACAGACTACTTTATGACTGACACAGATACACCCAGAAATGCAAGGAGATTAAATCCTGTGGCTACTTGAGGTATGAACCCATTCTCTGGCAATTTTCCTCCATTTGTTTCTGGAGACTGACACTGTGCAGTGCTCGCCAGTCAGAAATGCATCAATCCTTCTAAGAAACAGGAGAGAGAACTTTCATTTGCATTCACTTAAATAGATGAGATCAGCAATGAATTCCATCGGAAATGAACACTTCTGGGGATGCTGCTTTTATTACCTCTGCAGTGATAAAGGATGGCATTTACAAAATGGTCCTCTGAAAAGCAAGTGCACAAATCATCGCAGGCATATAGTGTAGGTACTAATACAGTTATGTGTTCCTGCATCCAGTTTCTCCACTCTTCCTAAATCAGAATTAGAACTCATAGCTCTAATTTATAATAAGGCTAAGTTCACACCTGGCTGAATAGTGATTACGGCCAACATTTCTGCTTGAAAATATATCCCACCAAATCAACAGTTACCGTTTCAACCTCCCTAAATCTTGTTTCCTATAATGTACTTAAAATTCCGTGCAATTCTGTAGTGCATAATTCTTCAGCTGTATTGCTGGATTATATGATAATGATCCCCAGTATCTGCCTTCATTATAAATGATAATATTGAGTATGCTGAGCAAGTTTAAGTTTAATATTTTGTTTCAATTTATTGTTGTAGGCAATGCATTCATAGCCTAGCTCCAGTTAGGTAAATGTGCTGCAGTAGTTCCTACATCAGTTTCCCAGACAATAGACTTACATACCTTACTGCTCTGCAGTTTGGACTCCTTTCCTCTTCCTTAAAAACAAACTGAATAAAGTTCCAGTCTTTTTATTTTTTTTAAAAAACTCACCATTTTGCAACGGACAAGTCTTTAATCTTATCTGATGATATGCTTACGAAATCACTTGGGTCTGGTGACCCACTAAGTGGCTCTACCACTGAGGTAGATTTCTGCATACAATCACACCTCTTATCAAAGTGATCACATGTTCATCTCTTATTTTAGGTGCCAGGCTTTGAATGTAGTTCTTTCTATTCTCCGCAAGTAGCCTTACATTACAAATTACGTTGACACATTGAAAAATTCCTAGTCCAACGCTTACTGGAAATTTTCTAAATGTCGGCTTTCCAGTTGTCGCTGTCAATTCATATGCTTTTGCAATTAAATTCCTTGGGTTTTCCTGCTTTTGCATCATCTCTAATAGATCTTAATCTTCACCTTATCTCTTGCTTTCCTGCCTGGCAGGACAACCTCAGATGCTTCATGAACCCTGTCATATAATAGATTTTTCTTCAGTTGCTCATCTAATCTCTCTCACATTTAGTAAATGTCATATAATTAAACATAACCTTCTCTGTCACACCCTTCAGGTCTACCTGACCTCTTTTTATCTAAAATTTCCACAATCCTTCTATTCTAGCCTTCTGATATTCAGTCTTGAAATGTTTACATCAGCACGGCATATATATCTACACGTCTTCTTTCTTCCCCTTGTTATTCTGCTGCTTTGCAGCACCACTTCCTTTCTTTCTGTGTTTTCATAGTGGAATGTATTGAAAATCTTCTTACAACAGCATAAAAATTTATAACATTGTTTTGAGAAAAGTAACAGAAATTTCCGCTACTACTTGCTGCCCAGAAACAATAATTACATAAAGTATTACATAAAAAAATCCAGTATTATAAAGCTGAGCATCTTAGTACATTCGCAAGAAAGGCACTATAGTTTTTGCAATTAATGAAGAAAATGGGAACACTTTCACAAAGAATAAGGTTTCCAATGATATACATCCAATTGGTAATTTTCAATTTATTTATTGTCATTTACTGTCATCGAGACACTTTTGCTATAAAGTTCTGAGAGTAGAAACATTAAGATCTTTTAAAATGTGATTGATTCTTCCTTTCCTGAAGCTCAGACTATTTAAATTGTGCGTGCTTAAACTGTAGTAATAAACACACTTTTATAAGACAAACGGTAAACAAAGACCCCAAATCACTGTCTAGGGTAATGAAAATAATGCAGGAATAAAGGCTCTATGATGCTGGTTAAAGAGGAAAGTAACTATTATTTTCTGTACTTAAACATTCTTGCATACATTTATCTGTTTTGTACTCACAATATCCTGCATGCTGTGAAAGATACAAATGAATAGATTGATACGTTAAAGTTGCTAAGGTAGTACAGTAAAAATATTTTATAGGGTAATTTTGAATGAGCTGCATAAGAAACAAGTCACAAAGTCAGAGCTCTGGTATATCACGCGTACCAAATATATGACAATAAAACTTTTATATGTTTCCATCACAGTGTTTTATGTCAAATAGTTAATAGGGAAAAACTGTATTAGGAATGTTTTTGAAGTTTAAAGATATTTCATTAGTAGTATCCTTTTTAATATTAATTCTACCATAAAACTAGCCACTGTGGTGTCATGTACACATCTCTTCATGAGAAGTGTAACCTCATCAGCCAAAAAATTGCCAACATTTACACACCTTTTCAAATTACCGAAAAGAAGGTGATGAGCTTTTATAAATTATCACACATATATAGACAAACTGATATGAAGATATGCATGAAGTCCAATATCTAACAAGAGGGCCTGGCTGTTTTCCTGCCAGGAGTAGAGCTGTCTGAGATGAGACAATCCTCCCCAGACTGCTCACAAGGCCCCCTCTACTACCTGCAGAATATTCTGTAGCTCTATAGCCTCCGACAGATCTGTCAGCTTCTTGGTTAGATACAAGAAGATCAGAAAACAAGGAGGTCGATAGTTTGTACAGAAGCACATCATCCAACGAGAGACAGAAACCATCAGTAGAAGAAGATGCCGGCTCATTGACAGGTAGAGCAGAACTGCAAGGTAATTTTGTTTTCTTATTCTCTTGTCTGCGCCCCAGTCCTTTATTTCATAGGCTGGGAAAGGGAAAGATTAGAAAGAACAATAGTTTCCTAAGCTGGTTTAACACCACAATGGGCAACAGATATTGGATGGAAACAAGATTTCAAAGAACTGGAAATGATTGGGAGAGGCAGAAATGGAAGCAGGAAAAGTGACGTGAACTGTGGGAAAGTAAAAATAAGAAAAGCAGTACAAGTGAGGAAAACATGGATCAATTCATTTAGGAACAGCACTGGAAACTGGACTCAGTGGGAGTCCCATCCTTACTTCCATGGATGGAAAGTACACCATTTCACACTAGCTCAGGAGCTTCCCCAGGACAGTAAGGTGTGGGGGTGTGTGTGTGGGTGTGTGTGGGGGTGTGTGTGAGAAAAAGGGAGAGAAAAGAAGAGGGAGAGAATGAGTGAGAAAGAAAATGAGAGGGAGAATGCTGGCTCATGGAAAGTTGGCATCACTTTCACTAAATCAATGGAAAAAAATGAAAGAACCTGCACTGGATATGGAGAAAGTGCAAATTATTTCATTTGTGAAACAGGTACTTTTGCTGCTTTACTTAGTCGAAATGAGGAGAGAAAATTGTACTGCTCTGTTGTTCGGCTTGTTACTGATTTATTTTTTCTAAACACTTCACATTCATTTCTTCAACAAGATTTTATAGTTCATAAGAAAGCTTCGAGGAATTGTAAATTCCTTGAGGGTTGCTCCAATGAAATTATATATAAGGAATCATAGACCTACTTTTGCTTCAATAACTCCTAAAACAATTGTATTCTTTCTCTTGAAGCCTGGACTGGTGTTATTTTTTTAGGATGACCAATGTTATTTCCTTTCATGGGGCCTTTGCTGTCATAATGCAACAACTGTTCTTTTGACGACTTCTTTCCCTCTCACACCCCCATCACAGCAACTCCTAACACAAATAATTCTGTGTCTCCTAGAGTATGGAGGTTCATCTGTGATGAAAACTGTAATCAGATATGAAGCATTTAAATTTCCCTCCCGCATTTTCAATTAAAATGAGTGAGAAAGCTTGAAAAACAAAAATAAAAGAAGAAAACCCAGAATGGCTAACTAAATAGCTGTGTGACCTTGATAATTACCAATATGAATGTATTACAGATGACATTTCAGATGACCAGAGCTGTAAAATATTAAATAAGTAAAATCAAGACTAAAGCCATTATAATGGCAAGGAACTACATTCCATCTTTCTATTGAGGAGGCATATTTGGTATGCTACCTGCTATTTTAAAATATATTTTTAACACTGAAGTTTCCATGTCTTCTTTTAATGTTTTATTTTCCAGGCACAAAATTCTCAATGTTAAAAAAAAGCACAGATCCTCTGTCCCATTTTCCCATTTCATAACCCAGTATTTTCACTATGTAAAGCGATAAATAAATCCTTTTTTTGCTTGTTTTTTAATGCAATACAAATATTTGTCAATGATTGGCCTATTTCAGTTATGAATTAGAAAATACATTTTCCCTATGGATCCTTCCTCATAAATGCAATCTACCAGAATAGTTAATACTAGGTTTTTCTTTTGGGAAAAAGGGAGGAAGAAGGAAGGAAACATCCCTCTTACCCTTGAACTTCTGCTAATTCAGTTGTAGATTTCGGTAATGGGGTGCAATATGCTAAACACTTTTTCACCAGAACAATTTAGAAAGACCACGAATGAAAGACATGGGCAGACTTTTCTTCTACTGTCACGATTTACAAACTCATAAAAGTTATTACTCACTGCCACCACTCCCACAATTACAGCTTTTTGAAGTTTTTTCTTAGACATTTTCCCTCCCGCAACCTAAACAAGGATCCAAATAAAAAAAATGGACAGCATTATACTCATGGTGAGGGAGAAAGATTCAACAAGTGCCTGTCCAGTGCAAGGATTCAGGTAAAAACAAAAGCACATCTAATATTTAGTGCAATTTTCAAGATAATTTAATTCTGAAACACTATATATGCTTGAAAAGAACTACAGTGGTTTGCCAGAGAAATTTCTTATCAACATAGTGTATTTCATGCAAATAGTATTGCAGTTTCTCTATCAGTCCCACGCAAAGCAACTACTCTTTCAGGAATGAATTTCATAAAATTCACTTAATGGCCTCAATGGAATGAATTTTACCTGCCTAAGAGAAATGAAGTTGAAAAAAAAAAATTCATCTGCTGCCTGAACATGTTCTCACATATAAGAAAGCAATAACAACCATAGACGGAATGCAAATTAATTCAATAGACTCCCAACTTACTGAAACTGTCAGCAAAGTAGAAACCAAAAGAAACTCACATTTAGAAATTTAGAAATTATTATAAAAGGGCAACACCGGTCATATAATACCATGAGGCCCATCACAAGTCTTGGAAAAACTTACTCAACATGTAGAGTCTCTGTTGTTACACAGTGAGTCTGCAGCCATCAAAAGAAAGAGTGAGTGGTACCGTTATCCACTCATTTAGCCAAGTTGGTATTAACTGGCAACACAGACGGCATCTCTAGATTTCCTTTATTACTATAATTTACCTAAGTATTCTTCAGCTAGCTTTTTCGGTTTTCAAGAAGTACAATACACATCTCTTCCAGCTTTACAAGTAAGAAGATCCACAGGTCGATCAAACATTGACCGAAAATATTGATTTAAACACACACATAAAATCATTTTCTCTCTTTGAATTTCACATAGGAGGACTGATTCAAGTCAGTATGCTTTTGAGCAAATCTCTCCAAACAGCGTTTACGTATGCAAATGTTGGCTCAACTGTATTCGGTAACCTGCAAAACTGCTGAATATCAAAGATGTTCCTGTGAGTGATTTGGTATCCTATATACAGAACTGCAGGTTTTAACAAAAGGCACTACTTGTTGTTTACATTAAAAGACCCATTCGAATCTTAGCATTCATGGGTTTATAGCTAAAGATGAACACATGGGATTTTTTGCTGGTTAGGGACACATTTTGCACTGTGTCACCTGGTTTCTCCTTTGTACCTTCAGTAAGCTGAAACGGGAATACAAGAGCTGCTGGAAGCTCTACTGTACATTTAGATACACAAGGTCCTTCTTTGATAAAATGAAATATCCCATGGTTCAAATGCTAAAAAAGTTGTTCACTGAGAACAACGGTATTAACAATATCCTATTTTAATAAATATTTCAAATGTGAGCGATATAAACTGAGATGCTTTGCCACAAGGTGCTTTCTCTGTCCTTGAGCTTTTCACACAATTGCACTGGAAAATGCTTTCAAGGAGAGTCAGGTGCCCTCTGGATTGACCTCTAATATTTACTATTCAGAAACTCTTCCACAACGAAGCATAGTCTTTCCAAACCACTGTCAAGCTGCAGCATGCTAACATTACTTACAGCACCATTTCTCCCCTACCGCTTCTCTATTCCCTCCTCTGTAGAGATGATCATCTATGTTGCTACTCCAGTTATGCCATTCCTTTTTACTTATTTTCAGTTTGGCTCATCAACCCACACACCAGTGTTTAACAATACTTCCAGTTATGTTTGTTTGTTTCTTGAATGTATGCATAAATAATTTTAGGAAAGCATCTATATGTATGGATTCGGTCAAAACCAAATTCAAGGGAAGCCTATGCTACAAGCTTCAATGCTCCAGTCAAATACAAGCTACTTCTGACTTAGAAGCTGTCTGAGTGTAGCACTGTGCTAAAGCTAACAAGTCCTGCAACTAATCACATGCTTAGGCTTTTTCTGTTTCAAAGAACTGTATTTTCTACATTTACCTCACAGAAGAAGCACTGTCAAAAACACATGGTACTGCATTGGGAAACAGAAGACTTAACTGTGTCCCTGTTTTGCTACTGACTGAACAAGCCAGGCTACTGATTCCCATACCATTTGTCTGCCTTATTAATTTACACTGTAAGCTCTGCAAGGCAGGGAATCTCTCTTACAAACTGTTTGCAAAGAGCTTCTTCACACAAGGGGATTTTGAGTTCTCCAAGAAAGGGCAAACCTGTACTAATAGAATACTGTTTTTATTACCAGTAGTAAATTTCAAATTGTTTGCATTGAGCAAAATTGTGCATCAATAAATATTACATATTTTGCTTCCAGAAAGCTTGTTAACTAATTTTGCTATACTTGGAGGCAAGGACAATATTACTGTAAGCAGTCATCTCCCACTGCAACACTTCTGTGTTCCTGATACGCAGCTACCTCCTGTTTATTCCTTTGGTGACTGTATTACAGTTCTGTTCTTTCACCCTGACTGCCACCAGAAGATGTTACCGCTGTTCTCATATACTCATGACAGCCCTCCGAAAGAATTCCTATTTTGGGTATATATTAATTAATTACTTCTATTCATTCCAAAGTGAACTGTAATCAGCAGGGAGCTCTTCATCATTCTTTGGAATATTTAGCAACCTTAAAGTGACACCATTTGCTGTGCTTTGAGGAAGCAGCTTATTGCTCTAATTCCTTCTTATGAAATCCAAATTTTGCAAGTCTCATTCTGCATCCAGTCATTATCAATCTTTTCTTAGATTTTCATGGCTCTAATATCACTACTTGCCCTTTAGTCACAAGCTAAGATAGTGATCTCCCCTGAGCATAGCTGAATCAGTGTCTAATCTTCTCTTTTTTCAAGGACAAAACACTTATCTGAGGTACCAAATTAAATGTCTCCACACATATTTCACTTCTATCCTTCCTACAAATATTTTACTGTTGATGTTGATAGCAAATTACTTACTTAAAATCTCAATTTGGCTCTTTCTTTCTTATAATAATTTCTTTTTAATGTTTGTCCATTACAGCTTCATTTCTTTTTTACAGGTTTCAGCTACCATGAAAGATTTTTCCTTCTCTCCAAACAGGAAAACAAACATAGTTTTCACATTCTCAGTTATGTTTTGTATCAGCTGCCTGAGATCCTAAAGTACCTGTGAAACCAAATCTCGTTGTTCTGTGAGCTGGGAAACCAGTGAAGTTTGCTGTCCTGGAGTATTTCCTATGTCCTTACTCCTAGCCCTGCTCCATACTCCTGCAATTATCACAGGTTTGGGTTTTGTTTTTTTTTCCTAGAATCTAAATATCTGTATTACTATCAGTTCTCCCTCCTGATGTCTAGTTTTCCCCACAGCATCTTAGGCAAATAAGTTCAAAGGTAACTTATGAAAAATGGGAGGACAAAACAGTTTTACTAGAAATGCTATATTACCATAAAATAAAGTGTTAGCTGAATATAAATTTATTGTATTTTTCCTATTCTGCATGCAAATCTGCATTCAATTGAAAAGAAGAGCTAATTTGCTCGTATGTGATGCTAACTCTGGAATTACAGATGCAACATAAATGGCAGCAGTTAGGATGCCACTAGTACTCAGATTTAACTAGCATTCAGCTTCTTACTGAAAAAGCCCCAAACAGCCTACCACAGGAACTCAAAACACCTCACACCTTCAACAATAAATAAATAAATGCACATACACAACTATATGACAAAAAACCCGCAAGCATAGAAGCAGATTAAAATAGACTTAATTAAATATCAAGAATAAAAATGCAGTTGATACACTGCTGATGATATTAATCATTGCAATATTTAAGACACTTCATAAAGAAGTATGGATTATACCATCTGAAACAGCTTTTGAACTTCCTATCTGCTTTAGAAGCAGAGAGTCAAAGTAATGAGTCTAGGTCCAGTTTACTAAATAATTTCTTCACTACACATGGTAATTCTGACATTGCAATGAAATTAAGTCATCAGCAGGCCTGTATATTTGAAAAGCAATTTTTCATTTACCCTGGCAACACGTTGTATGTTGTAGCCAACAACAAAATTTCATTGCAAGTGTAAAACTGGGCTCAAAATCTGTATTTCTTGCTGACATAAAATGGCAGTAATACCAAAACCTACAGCTTCCCAGGAAATGCTAAGTGGTGCAGAAGCTTCTGACAGAACAACACAGACACCAAAACCTGGCAACTGACAACTTCTACAAATCCCTTTTTTTTATTCTTACATTTCATATATATGTTTTCACATATAAGTAAGTGAAGCACATTGCTGTTTATATCATGGATATATGCACTATCCACAGGTGATGCATTGGAGACTGACAACAATTTGCACTTCTATACCTTCCTTTGTGTGCTGAAACTCCCTAAAACCATTTGCAAAGCAATAAATATCATACCCAAGGAGAAATAATGATAGGTCATCAATACAGTAGTGACTTTCTGTACCCATGCTTAGCAGCCATTCTAAGTACAGCCATACTTCTGAAATATGAGTGCCAATTAATCTGAAATAGTTCTGCCTGTGAGGGATCTTTCATACAATCACCTGCACTATAACAGATTGCATCTGCAGTTCTTTGATTCCACTGTAGGTTAGCAACTTCATTGAATCAGTATTTGTGCTCTGTCAAAAGGTCAGTAGTAGGTTTCCCCAAGTTCCTCAAATGTCTTAAATGTGTGATCTTATGCTAAACTTTGGCTATCCAAGTGAACTGCCAAATCCACATAGAGGATAAACAAAAATATTTGTAAAGCAACCACAACAGGACTGGTAATGGTAGCAAAGACAACAAGGAAGAGAAAGTTGAATGTATCTTTCCATGCTTACTACTGCTCACCACAGATGAATACCTCTCTGCCTCTACTGAAGTTAGCTGACCTTCAGGAGCTGAAATTCAGATACCTACTTACAGCAACTCTTCCATGCTCTCTGCTCCTCTCTTAGCTTCACACATTTATGAGTTCAGTGGTTTGGAGTACACTTCTGTGGGCTTTCTGATCTGGAACCATTCCTCCAGTAGCACATTCACCCACGCGCGTGCGCAGCAGCACACAGAGCAGCAGCAGCCCTGTAGCTATCCTCCAGGGGTCACAATTGGGTTACAAATTCTATAAAATGTGATGACTGTGCAGACTGATTTAGAGCAATTTATTCACATCCTTCTTCATTAAGATTCAAATGGAATAAGTAAGATAGAAATTGAACAGATACAGAAATTGTGCATGGCTTGCTTCTGTAGTCAGTAAACATTTATTCACTAGGCACAGCTCTCTCTCGTGTTCTCTCTCATATTCTCTCTCTTCCCTTATCCTTCCTGCTTGCTGTTTTAATGCATAATTAAGAAGGTCAGAATTAATGAAGCAGTGTGGAGTAAAGTTCAAGGAATCCCCAGGCACTATTTATTCTATTAGATCTCAGGCATGAATGTCAGTTTGGCAGCATTAGAGGCAGAGGCAGTGTAGCTGGCAGCAGTCCAGAGCAAAGCTACCAAGGGAGACTTACCTGCAGTGTCAAGTCATTGCTGAGCTCCCTCCCTGCAAAAATCACCCGCAGCTGGTCAGCTGGAACTCCCTGTCGCTGGGCAACTGCCTCCTTCAGCTGGAGGATGCTGGCGTCCGAACCAACCTCCACCGGGAAGCCATGGCTGGAGTTGAACCTGACAAACACTGAACAAGAAAAAAACACCTTTTAAAACGAGCATTTCTCACAACGTGTTTGTACTAGAATGACTACAAGAGGCTTACTCTTCACCTCCAGGGATCTTGTACTATTTTCAGAGAAAAGCTATTAATACTGCAGTGTACTATTTTGAAACCCATCACAGAATAGTTAGTAACCAATAAATAAAAACCATGTGTTTCTCCTTGGCAGGGTTACAAATTACAGAGAGCAGTCAGAATCAAAAGAGACCCAGGTAGGCAGCTGTCTAAGTAGTCACTAATTGGCACAACAGATTTTCAGTTCAGTCCTAAGCTTAGCCGGCACGGGGCACACACGCTTTCTGTGCCTCTCGTGCTCTTCCCCGCTGCATATCACAAATAAATGCAAGAAATTGAGGTATGCTTTAGAGCTAAAATGCATTAAATAATACAAGGGTAAACAATTCCTTGTTACACGGTAAAGCACAGTCATACAAACTAGGTTCCCACAGATATAATTCTACAGAAGATAACGATTGAGAGAAAATCACAGGCTAGCAGAAATGTTTGGCAGTGCTGTATTAGAGCATGGTCTTTTCAGAGTTCACTAAAATATCTGCAGTACATAACTCCTGCCGGCATCCACCTTCAGTGCAGAAAATCACTACTGCACCAGTCATATCATTTTTAGAGCTGCAGCAACTGGTTTATACATCCAGAGAAGTCTGGCAAATAAACTTATAAGCTTCCTGCCATTCAGCCGGCAGAGCCGTTTTTCATAACGAGTCTGAATGCGCTCATTGAGCTCACGGTCAGGGGAATGACTACAAGAACCCTGAAACAGGAAAAAGCCTTGTTACATCCATACCAGTCACCGAGACCTTATGAACGGTACACGTGTCCCCAGTGGACTGCTTCAACCAATAGCTCCACAGGCAGGGAGCGAAGGAATTAGCAAAACCCAATATAAAACAAAAAATCATTTATATCAATTAGATAGTGGGTACCTGTCACCTAAACTGCTCGGCTATTGATTCTAACAACCACTCTTCTCAAAGATTTATTTCCCATTCCCACTGCAATGTTTTGGCTGAAGATGTTATTTCTTTGCATTTTTGATGGCTGACAGAAGCATAAGCTCGGAAGTATTTATACAGTTTAAAGAAACAACTATTTTTAAAAATGAAAGTTGGATTTTTACGATTTTTCAAACACATAGTCTAACTGAGCACTACAGAGCTGTCAGATACTTTAAGGGCATTTGAATATGGCTGAGAACGCTGCCATTTGTTTCACTGAGCCATGAATGTTTTGAGTATTTGCAATTTCACATCTTCAATTCAGATTTGGCTAATCTTTAAGGGATAAGGCTGTATACCAATAAAATTTTACACAACATTTGAAGTTTTGCACTTGAAAGTACGCTCTTAATATACTAAAATGCAGGGTAAGATTGCACAATGCTGTGTCAGGCAGGGTGCAGTGCAGATGCCTGGCAGTGTGTTACGCTGTCTCCTGTAGTACATCTCATTACTGATTTTAATTTCTATTTAAAAGTGTTATGGAAATAACTAAACTGTGCAAGTTGTATATTCAGACCGCTCAGAAAAATCAATGGAATTTGAATTTTATTTTGATTATGCTTTGGAGAGTAAAGGAGGATTTATATGACAAAAAGTAGATCCAGCTAATGGGAACTGAATATTTCCCATCCTTCCAGGCACACCCATAATGCTCAACTGTACGTAACATTATTTGGGCCAGTAGCAAAATAAATACTTAAATCAATGGGGAATATACTTTTTTAATATGCTAAACTCTGTCAATCTGTCTATGTGCGTATATATTATTTACTACATTTATACATATATATGCTCACACGCACACATGAGATGCATACATGTGTATCTCTAAAAACTTCTTCCTAACTAATAAATAAGCCTCTTTAGTCTTACAAAAGCCAGCGCTATTGGTTTTGGAAATGAAAAAAAGTTAGCAAGTGCATTGACTCTGCAAATTAAACACACTGGTAAGAGGAAAGTACTTGATAAAAGCAGCATGAACAAGTGTCATTTCAATTAATTATAAAGCAGTACTCATTTTTAAGGACAATATAAATCCAATACACTTAACTGCAAGCATAATTCATGTTCACCATCAACAACCCCCACTCCTTCCCTCAAATAAATGTGTTTTTATTCACTTCCAGCACGTATAGTCTCCTCCTCCCAATGTGTACAAAGTAGTAGAAGTTTCAGTCTCATAATTGTAACCACGGGAAACAGGTGTGTGAGTGCAACATTTTGCCCTCCACAGCAAAAATTACAACTACTCTCTTAAACCCTGAAGAGCTAAGTCTGAAAAATGCTAGAATGCCAAACTTTGCTTGCTGGAAAGTTCTAATCCACAAAAATTTTGCCCTTAAACACATTTATTCTATTAGAAAGTATGCAATCCACCACCTCTTTTTAATGTAAAAGAACAGGAGACCTTTGCTTGCTTGCACAGAGCCTAAAAGGATGAAATATAAAATTTCAGCTTGTGGAATAAAACCAGAATTTCGTGAATGTAATATTGCAAACTGTCTTTTTAGGAAAAAAACCACATTATTTTCTTTTTGACACTTAACCTCAATAATTAAATAATCGCTATCAAGCTGATTCTCTTAACAGCACATGTTATTCAAGAGGTCACAGGTGAAGTGATGCAGACATTCAAGATCTCTTCCAAAGAATACATACTTTGAAAAGACTTATAATTTAAAGTTGGTCTTCTGGAAGTTAAATAAATATCAGCTTAACATAAGATTAGAGAATTTACCTGAGGCCTAAACTGCTGATGGAAATCCAAAAGAAACAAATCAAGTTACTACAATCAGGAAATCGCCAAACTGAGCTGAAGAAAGGAGGCTCCATTTGGATCAGCTCTCTTACTCTCACATCTGTAACAGGGGGCAAACAGCAAACCTTATCTGATAAAAGGAAACTTTGAGAGACTTGACTGTCAGATCAAAACATAATCTCTGCAAATATCACAAGGATTGGATTCCCAGAGGGATCAAGAGGTACCTAGGTGCTTTTGTAAATCTCTGTTGGTATCTACCTGAATCTCTACATACCTTTAAAATCTCACTTTAAGTCCACATATCTTAAGCACAGTACTGAATAGAGAAAAGTGATATAATTGAAAGAGCAAATAAAAATGAAGTACATAAATATTTCAGTACATCTTTCAGATATCTAAGGTGTACATCTTCATGCAAGAATTTAAATTTTACTTTTAACGAGTTGGATAGTATTACTCTCTTGTTTGGAAGTATCAGCAAGTGCTACATCAGGGAACAGTTGCAGTTAAGTAACTTTTACATCTTTCCAGAGGAATTTCTCATGTTTCCTTTGAAAATATCCATTTTTTCAAGCATGTACCTACACAGTGAGAATTTTTTTGGTTCAACATAATGACTCAAGCAGTCGAAACTGGCTTCTTTAAGACCACAGGCTCACTCCTTTGGCATGCCATTTCTGCGAGTGTGGCAGAGAGAATGTTTGCAGTTCTGTGTGTAAGGACAAGGATTGCATTTGCACTGAGCAACGCATTTTGCCCTGGGAACTTACGCTACAAAATCAGAACACACAGTCACAGGTTACATGAAAAGCATTCAGGTGTAAAGAAGACATAAGAGACATACAAAAGTGATGGTCTAGCATGCAGCAGTCAGTTAAAGCTGGCTAAGCAGAATGTAACAGGGCTGCATAGATAGAGGCTAGCAATTTAGGGAAACAGAAGTGAGGAGTAAAAATGCACTCTTCCACCTCTCCCTGCTGCCTCAAATGGACCAGAGTGTGGACGCATACACAGAAATAAATACTGAGTGGAATAAAAATCTTGGTTCCCAGTTGTGGGAAGTTTTGACATTGGTTTTCATGTCAAATACAACAAAAATGCAATGCATTGACTTTTTATGTTCTTTTTGTTGAACAAGAAGTACTAAGTGTTAAAATATTTCCATTCCGCAGCACTTCATAGAAAGAAATACTTCTTTATTGTTCCACTCTTGTTGACTGGATCCCTCTGTTTGGATTCTTTTTCAGAACGAAGCACCAACAAAAATCCCAGAAAGAAGTGGGTGCTGTGGTCATGAGGAAACCATGGTGTACCATGATAGAGGCAGCCCAGCATTTATTTTGATGAAAAGTTCCCAAGGAAATCTACTTCTTAGCTTTTAGCTGATTTGAATTCAAGTTACTGTAATAAAATTAAGAAGTTATCATCCCTAAAGTGACTTGTATTAATAAATTCATGTACAATGAGCCATTTCATTCATATGAATACAATTCAGAAATACACCAGTTCCCAAATAAAGTATTGCTATCCTGAAGATTTCATGTTTCACAAACAGTATATCACTGCATGCACTATCGAAATAGAGTCAGCAGCACAATTCAATCACTTAGGATACAACATGATGAAGAGTCGTTAGTGAAGGGAACACAAGTAAGTGAAGATGATTGTGACTCAAATCTTGGGTAGTTTAAGACAGAACTGGTCCTGGCCATCTGTCCAGACCTTAGGCTGGAGGTTGCTACAAACATAACTATGATACTGAAAGAAATGTGTACCTCAATCTCAGCTGTGTCTGTTTACAATTCAGCATGTTAGTACAAACTCAATTGGAATTTTAAGCAAATGCACACACAAACTGGTTAAACTCAGACACACATATACGGGACAGATGTGTAGGGGAGCTGCAAAATGTGCAGCCTGGAAGAAAGATGGTGGGCAGGCACTCCTGGCAAGATCTCAACAGGCCATTTCTCAGGGCCCTGGAATTCAGCAGCCTTTCCTCTGTGGCTAGTCATACCAAAAGCGGCAAAGCTTTAATGCTCGTCGTTGTTGATCTCATGGGTTTTCCAGTTCTGAATCAAGCGGACAAATATCACATGTTGGAGAAGCTTAGGCCCTGCTTGTGAACAAACTGTGAAGACACAGTCCCAGTATACACAATGAAAACAACTGAACTGTGCCAAGAATGAAAAAAAAAAGTTGTAGATGTTTTAACATTGCTACACGCAAAACACAAATTTCCATTTTAGTTTTGATATAAAATAAGCAATTCTTTTTCTTCCTAAAGTAGTGAATCGCACAATCCTGCTTCGCTGCACATCAAAAAAAAAAAAGCTATAACCTACAATATATGACCTGTGGCAACAGAATGCACAGATTTAAACTTTAAGATCTTACTGTTGCACAATTATATTGTGCCCATGATAACTACAAGAGATTCAAGTATTCTTTATTCCCCATTATTCCTAAGGATAAAAAGAATATAACCAAGGTTTAACCCAAGGATGGTATGAAATATGTGAAAGTTTTTGATTTTTAAAAGCCCTTTCCCTATTAAGGTCAGATGACAAAACCTTTGAAATATATTTTCTTAAGACTAGGACAAAAAGGTCTTGTGACAGTATCTGTCTGTGGTGGTCAGTTCCTCTTTGGCTCAGCACATGACGTGAGAACCCAGTCGTCTTAGCTCAAACACCTACATCTAGATTATTTCACACTACAAAGTATCATTCCTTCCTTTTCAGTACAAAATTTTTCTCATAAACTATGATTAATAATTTATCCAATACCAGTTTAGTGCAGATTAAAAACAGGAAAATGTACAGAAAGGAAAAATAAAGGAAGATAGGGTAGAAACTAAGATAATGTAAAATCCTCACCATCTGCTAGAGTACTGTGGAAATGTTCTGTAAGTCCCTTCATTACAGTACAACTGCGTATCAAGGCACAGGCTGAAGGCAGCAGCCCTAAGTGTTTTTTTATTTCAACAAATAAAGTAAAAACGTACTTTTCAGATGCTTGGGGCTCTTGCATCCTCAATCATGTGGCAAGATACTACTCTATTATTTTAATCTTTATATTTAATGAACATAAGATAGATTTGTAGGCACTTTATAAACCCTGAGTGAATGTCAGTTGCTGCCTGGAATTTCTACAACCTAAGTTGTAGAAACGCAACTGTCAAATATTTATGTAGTGTGAGAAACTAGCAGCAGAACACAATACAATGTGATGGCAGTAAACCTTGTTCCACAACTTTTTATTGTTATTTCCTGGTTTTCAGTGTGTCAAGGGAATTGCAGAAAAGGAAAGAAGTAAAACAAAAGATTAAAAAGGAACAAAAAATGGAAAGAAAAAGATGGGTTAAGGAGACTGTGCAAGCTGAGGTCAGGACTGTGAAGGAATAGCTCAGAGTTGTGGCAGGCTTTTATTAAACAGCCAGTCAGCACATGTTGCTGAAAGTTCAATTAAATGGTTAAACAACTTTGGGCAAAATTCTTTGAAGCGTCATTCCACAGCAACTCCAGCAAACTGGAACTGGTTGCAGTCTTTTTCTTCAGATTCGTGTATCTAGGTTCTGCATTAGAATACTAGACCTTCCCAACACTTTTTGCTCCCAAGAGCACTGGAGAGCAGGACGGTTCAGACAGCTCCATTTTAATTTCTACCCTACTTCCACTACAAGTCCTGACTTGCTGCTGTCACTGTCACATAGCTCTGGACAGCTGGCTTGCCTGATTTTTTTCTTGACATATATATGTGATAAAATAAAATCTCATCAGCATTAGAATAACCAGTCCCATAGGAATTCAGGTAGCCCTTTCATCATTTAGCAAAAATATCCTTAGCTCTCTCCAAAAGAACTCTCAAACAGATGTCTTTTCATCAAATAGTTGCCAAATTCAGACAAACTGGAGCCAAGTTGAGACAGCAAGATCCCGAGTCTTGATGCCCTTGCACTGAACATCCTGCCAACAATTCCCTTCTTCTGTAAAGAGGGAAATCCAACTACAGAATCTCTGCTGTCTACACAAGGAGTGAGATAGTGTCTCAGAGATACTGATTTCACACATTTCAGTCTGTATGGCTGAAAATCAACACCTTAAACACTACCCTGAGATGAGCGGGTTGCCATTGCAGACATCAGTGCATTGGTACGATGTTCTCCTGACAAAATGCCCTGCTGTATATTTTGCACCAGGCTGTTTGGACTGGCAGGTATATGCAACAAAGTTAACCAGGATTTAATGAGTCACCACTCACTGCTGAGCCATGATAACTGGCAGCATGAGGCCTCCTTGATCACTGCATTTGTGAAATAAAATTAATGCACATTAATGTAAGTCAACTTCACAGCTGCAGCAGAAAAAGAGCCTACACAGGCAATAAGTGGCAACTCATTAAGCTAGAGTAATTTGGTTGCTTCTGATAATTTGTAAATTACCTTCACCTAACAAATGATTTCATGATGTACTCACACAGAGAGCAATGTAGCAATCTAACATAAACAACATCTATAAAACCCCATCCTTGGTGAGGTAATTTCTCTCCTTAGCAAGGAATAAGCTCTCTCACAGAAACATCTTTAGTTCTAGCTAACACTAAATGAATATAATGAAAAATGTTCCCTGATTGTTAACTCAAATGTTAAGATTGAGATTCCTGATTGTTTTCTTTCCTTTTTAAAGAAAAATCATGATCAACTTTTATTCAAACATCTGTTTATGGAAATCAATACAGTAGTATTCACAAGTGCTGCATTTGTACCCGATAACAGTTTTCTACAAAATCATGAGCAGTGTGGAAAGAATGAGTGGGTATTGGGTACTCCTTTCCACTGCAAGATTTAGGGGGCATGATACTAGGCTTGAAGGAGCTAGGTTCAAAAAGATAAAAATGAGATATTTCCTACTCACAGTAGACCTTCTGGAAAACTCCACCAGAGAAGTGGTAGATGCAGGATGTGTAACTTCAGCTCAAGGGGAGAAAAGAAACTGGCAGTTACTGCTTAGACAGCTCAGTAATCTCTCTAGTGAAAAGGAGGGGATAATATATACTAGTATGAAATAAACAGTTTATATCTAAGTTTTGAGCTTAGAAGGGCTATGTCTTCCAGTCATGTGCTGAGCCAAAGAGGGACTAAGGACCATAAAAAGTAGCAGATAATGTCACAAGATTTCCCCCCCTCTCCCCCCCCATTCTTAGGAAAATATATGTTATAGCTCCTATCATTTGAGTTAAAAATAGCTGTGAGAACATCAGGGAGAAATAATATCCATGCTTGTCCTACTGTCCATCTTCAGGACAGAGTCTCTCTCTGCTCTCACTGTTGGAGACAATAATACATGGGGTTAAACAGACTCTTGTTCTGAACCACTATGTCAGCTCTATTGTGGATGTCCTGGCATTGTATTTCCACATATATACTCCATAGAATGTAACGCTTAGTAAAATCTAGCAAGTAGGCTGGTTAACAGTTTCCTCCCGACTCTTCCTCACTACCAAGTAATCCAAAGCAACAATAGAGGCAAATAAAAAAGACAAGAGCTCAGCACTCCTCTTTTTTTCCTTCAGAACTATGCATGCACATGCAGTTGCTTTCTTGTACTGCAGTAAGGCAAATTTTAAACTCAGCAATTCTCACAGTAACCTAATTTTGTTCTAGGAAGTATGCCTCTTAATCCAAGAGACAAGCTAAATTTGCCCAGTGAATTATTTCCTGTGAATAATTCATTCACTTTTACTATACCCAAATTCTCTTTAAAGATGGAGGAACGCATAGCTAGCTAACCCAACACTACAATTATGTTGGCATTTCCTTAAAAAGTCTTTTAAAAATGCTATTTTCCTAGCTATTTTTGCCCTGATTTACTGGATGCTTATGTCAGCACAAAGCTGCCATGAACTTCCTTGATACAGAATCAAGCTAAATTCATGTTTCATTTTAAGTAGACGCATACTGTTCTTTAATGTGCTTGGATATGGATAAGAGTCTTTATAAACTCCACATATTTCCAGCTATATGCTACAGTTTTCTGTATTAATACAAAGTATTAAATTTAAAAATAAAATGTATACTCTTGCAGCTTTTAAATTAACCCTGTCCTGTGGAAGAATGTGCCAGTATTTTTGCAAAGACTGCATGAGTTCAATGAAATTCATAAGTGTCAGAAAATCTCAAGTAGGACTACTGCAATAGCTTCAAGGCTGTAAAGGGGACTGCAAGGTGAAGACTGCAATAGTGAGATTCCACTATTTCAGCAGTTATACTCGTCAGCTGTTTCCAGGAAATTTAACACATTTTTCTTATGGTGTCTACATTCTGCTAAATGCTAGAAACATTGGGGGACAGCTGCAGATCCCCTCAAACACATGTATGATAAATACGGCAGCTGTCACGTGTGACTAAGGAAAGTTCTCTAACCTCATGAAGTTTCTTAGTTGTTCAGTATAGGACAAATGAGCATTAAGATTTATACAATCCATACTAAAATCTGGATGGAAATGGTGTGTGTGTGTATATATATATATATACACACACACCATTGAAACAGCTATATAGAAACATGTTAGCTCAACACATAAAAAAACCCAGAAGTCTCAGTCATACCCCTGCCCTTCACCCTTAAATGCTAACCTCACCATGCATCCTGATGCTTTGCTTTCCTTTCCAACTGCAGGCACAAAATCTGTAAAGTTACCAGAATGGCAGAGCAGGCTTAGGAGGAGGACTGCTCTGCAGAATGGACTGAAGAGATGCTATCAGAGCACTGGGGGCACGACCAGCCCCGACTGTCCCTGCTCAGTTTCCCCCAGGGCTTCCCACTCTGTCAAGGGCCCCGGGCCCCAGGTCAACCCCCGGGTTGGTCAGCCCCTGCCTCAGCAACACCATGGCAGGGCCCATGCCCAGACCAGCCCGTCGCTGTTCCTGCCTGGACTACTGGCACAGCCGTGACCTGACACGCCACCTTGCACTCACCTGGCGGTGGATCCCTGCTCTGTCCCTGGCCACACACCCAGCTTTGTCCACCCTGCTGCAGGGTTGCGCGCGCCCGCCCGCCTGCCTGCCTGGTCCCGGTCGCTACTCTGCCCTCCTAGGGCCAGCCTGTTCTCACCACTCTTGGAAAAGGCAGGAAGAGGAAATGGAACATTTC
Source organism: Psophia crepitans (assembly GCA_013399095.1). Lineage (NCBI taxonomy): Eukaryota > Metazoa > Chordata > Aves > Gruiformes > Psophiidae > Psophia > Psophia crepitans. Next base: position 447,459 of record VWZZ01006070.1, on the reverse strand, counting down.
TTCAGCTGTGGTAAATCTGAGAGTCTTGAAACAGGCTCTAAAATCACACATGCACTTGTGTGTGGCAGAGAGCAGTGGGTGGCACCTGGGCTCCTTTTCCTTAATCAAGACATGATTTGGCCCAGGTGGCTGTCAGCAGGCAGGGCTGTGTGAGGGCCACTCTGCCCTACCACTGCCAGCATGGCCGGTCTCCTCACCAACAGAAACCTGGGCAAAGCCAGCCGCTCAGGCCCTGCTGGGCGCTCCACCTCTGCGTGGGACTTGGCCTTGGGTTCCACAGCTCCTGGCTTCCCATCAGTGCGGGGCTGGCACCGCCATGCCGCCTCCTGACAGGGATCCCTGGCCTGCGGGAAGCACAACCGCCCATGTGTCACACCCCCACCTCCAGGCAGCCCACTTCAGCTCCAAAGTTTTCAGAAGGGCATGCAGTTGATAGTTTTGAAGCAGTTTTAAAATGTCCATGCCTTTTAACCTTTGAAAGATGTGTTTTCTTCCAATACCTACTGCACTCCTGTAGCAACTTGGAATTTACCCTGACAGGTCCAAGTCAATTTCTTTTGGTAAAATTACATCTGTTAAAGATCCTACGTAACTGCACTAGCTTTAGTAAAACTATTTTAGCTATTTGCTTCTCTGACAGTAAAATTTAACCCCATAAATCAAAAAAGAACTAATAAATGATGGGTTGCCAAAGAAATTTCCAATTGCGCAGTAGAAATGCATATCAAACTTTTCTTCTGAATTAGTTAAGAAAAGAAGTTCCTGTGGCTAAGCTTGAAGATTTACCATATTTCAAAGATAATTTTCTCCCTCTTGAGTTTTTCAAAGCTCTTCCTCTCTTTGTTGTTTGGTTTGTTTGTTTTTTTTTTTAACATCTACTTTTGCTATCTATCTCACACCCAAATAGCACGCACTCCTGCATTAAATATCTCTAATTCCCTGACACAAGAAAATAACCAGCAGCTACTTTTGCCAGGCAAAAACATATGGCCCAAATTCACTGCCAAAAATAGTCTATCATTCGTACTATAAAACTGCTAGTTAGCTGGAAAAAAGAAACACAATTTCAAATATCCCAGTGTCACACCAGAATTCTATGAATTCAGAGTATTCTCTGAGCACACAGAAATTAATCGACCTATTTAACATACATGCAAGACAGTAATTTCTAATCATCCCTTAATGATATTAAATGTATAAAAATGAGTATGTACATATATATAGATCATATATATATATATATATACACACTTATAAAATCCCCAATTCAGAAAGTTTTTATTTCAGTACAGAGTGAAATCCTTATTCACTCAGCAGATGTAGACATGAACTTGCTGAGTAGGGTGAGAGGAGGGACCCTCATTCACAAAAAATGGTTACGAGGTGTTGCTATCCGTGTTCTTGGAGCTGCAGCGGGGGACTTCAACTACTGGTCCTGGAGTCCGAGGACAAACACCTCACCCCTGAGGTCTCTCACCTCGGGGCCAAGTGATCACGACATCAATATGATGGATGAGCAAAATGGCGTTTATTAAACTGCGTCACAGGCTTATATACTCCCTTTACGGGGTGTGGCCACTGTGGGGCTCTGTGCAGGTCAGAGGGGTGTGTCTAAGCTCACCGTACAATGCGAGATCTTCCGAACGGGATTCCCTACATCGGGGCACGTGACTCAAACATTATTACAAATATGAAAATTTAAAACCTCCAAATCATAATGAAATGCCAAAATACAGTAGGAGCCCTCAGATTGATAAATGGTGATGTTTATAGTATATCAGCTGAACAGTATGGCATAAAAGTTGTAAGACATTTCGGATACTGTACAAGTAACTTTGCTTCTGTTATGTTGGGTTTTTTAAAATCACCACCAAGCAGAGCCAAAGCATGTATATATTATAGATATGCACACCAAATGGAGAAGATCACGCAGAGCTATGCTGTGCCACAAATTTGCCGTGTATGTTTCCTGCCACTTTACCAGTTGCCTGCCAATCTGTTTTGCTGGATTTACCTTCACTGTCCCACACGTCAGCAACTTGGAGAAAGATGACAATGATTTCTGCCTCTCTCTGATAGATCTAGGTCCATAGCTGATATGAAGTTAGATATTTCAAAGCCTGCAGGCTTATAATTTAGAGGCATAGTTCAATAGAAAGCTAAGAAAGTATAGGGTTTTTTATTAAAGACTGAGATGACTATATAAAATAATTTCACCATTAAAAAAGGAAGCCTCATAATCTGAAGTTTTAGCTCATTGCCATGATATATCAAAATATCTCAGATATCAGAATATCTAGGTCAGGTGGTAATTCCCCTGGAAGAGCACATTTCTGTTGGCACATACAAAATACTGAAACCAAAGGTTTTGTGGGCATGTATAATTTCATGAATGTCAGATAAAGAAAATTATTTAAAAGATCTGCTTTGACAAAAGCAAGATCCACATAAATTAAATTGTGAAATAACAGCTGAATTGATGATGACAGATTGAATCGGTTGCTGAAGTGAAAGTTTATTTAAAACAATTTTTAAAGACAAAATACCCCTTTTGTTTTTCTTGGATCAAAATCTAGACTTCCCTCCCCTCCAAAAGCAGCTCAAAATTTTCATTCTAACAAGGCATGAAGTTTAAATTTCTGAACAAGCAGTGTTTGATTACATGTACTTCTCTATACATAGGCTATCTTTGGCTTTACATTGGAAAAGCTGAAGCTTAGTGAGAGGCAGCAAGTACAGGCTGCATCTAACCTTTGGAAATGGGTGATGCTGCCACCAAGATATATCTGCACAGCACAGTTCCACAAATTCTCTTCCAAAAATCCCATTTTGCACACCTTACATTCATGGGTGGAAGACAGAAATGCACCACCACTTCTGTTAGCACATGAGGTGCAATACAGCTTGAAAGAGCAGAATCTCTCTTAAATCTGGTTTTAAACACTGATTGTGCTGGACAAGTCTTTCAGGTCTCTGAAGAAAATGTGGTAACTCAGCAGTAAGTTAGTATTTTGGGCCGTGTGCTGTGTTTCCATTTTTCCTGTTGTCAGGAGGAATGATAGTAAAAGAGCAACGTAGTCCTCTATAGGATTTGCTCATTTTCAAAACCTATTTTGAGGCTTGAAAGAACAGGCAGTCTTTTTTTTGCTGAAAAAAAAACCCCAAGTTCTTCATTCTAACTATGAATATTCCCAGAAGAAAATCTATTTCAATATCATGAACAACTCAATACTTCTCAAGATTTCTTTTCTTTCTGTCTTTCTGGCAAAACAGGCACACAGCTGCAGCCCATCTCTCCCTGTGCCAATGCATTTGTCAATTAGTTCGAAGGAAATCTCCCAGCACACAAGGCTGAGCTTATGATCAGACAGGAAATTATGGTCTATTATGCAATTTTATTCTCATCTGTGATTGACTGCACATCAAAGGGCCACTCAATGGCAGCCACTGATACTTGCGAAGGTAAAAATAGTATCATAAAAGCAGATGGTGGAAGCAAGACACCAGTAGATCAGAAATACTGAGTGCACATAGTATACTTTATAGGAGGCTTTCAGTAATAAAACGGAAGGATTTTCACACCTAGTGTTCCTTTGCAGAATATTGACATTGCAAACTGTATGGTGTTTTCAGATACAGTGGATGTTTGCCAAGTTCTGCTAATGAAAATTTTCTCTCCCACTCTATTTGGAGGGTTTTGGACATCACCAGCTTTATACCTGTAAATAAATTAAATTTTTTCATAGCATATGCTCCATACATAGGCTCTACCACTATATGAAGCTAGGCATATGAATAATTCTGCATGTAAATAACCTCACTGACCTCTATAAGCCTTTTAGATTTCTACAATGTTTAGGGATAAAATGATTGTGACAGATACAATGTCAATATACCTATCCATCTTAGTAACACATTTTTTAACAGCATATGAAGCTAATTACTTCTAAATATAGATAAAATGAACTGTGTCAACTTAGGCAAGTTATAAATGCGAAACAAGAATAAAATCAGAATAAGATTTATAAGATCAGAATAAAGCCATAAAATGTTTTAAGCCAATCATCCCATAAAATCCACACCTTTGTCATGGTACGTGTGAGCTCTGAATAGTGACTGAAATTAAAAGTGAAATACTGTGGCATACTAAAGGGCCACAAAATCAGAGAAATAGGTCATTTGGTTAGATATTTAAAAATTTATTTAGAGGAACTTAGCAGTAAAATTAATTAATTCAAGAAGAGTAAGAATTCTGAACAGAAATTGCTGTTTTAAACTGGATACGTCAGATGTTAGGTACAAATGTATGAAAATGTTCTTGGAATCCACCTTTTAGAAAAATGAAGTAAAATATGGACATATTTCTTCTGAATTTTATGCTACACAAATGTAGTTTTCTTTAGTTTTTCTTTCCTCCAAAGCATTCATCATAAATGATGCATCTGGATCACAACTGAATAATTAGAAATTCTCAAATAAAATAATAGCAATTCTCATTATGGAGAAAGGAAGTTACATCAGTAACAAAAAATACATATAAAAGGCTTTCAGCCGTTATTTATTTGTGATACTACATATGGTGGTAATTGCAAACCTGCAAACATTTATCATCAGATAGATGAAATCCTTATTTTCTTTCTTGAAAAAAATCCAGAGGACCTAGCACACGTCTCATGATTCCCAGAGCATTAACATAGGTCACTTTAATAGAAGGGTTCTATAAATTTGCCAAAATACACCATTGTTTAGTTTAATAATGCATCCCATGCACGGGTTTTTTGCATGATTAATGCAATCGAAACAGCAACAGCAATTAAACAGTTATACTATGTTAGCGAAACTATTTCATTGCCATGATAAACAACTTCTATAAGGATAATACACCAAGCAGAGAAGCCCAGAAGTGTATTAAATCAGATTTAAAAGGGAATGTTACCTTTCCCGGGATCCAGCTTTTTGGAAGACAGCATTTTTATGTGCTTTTCACTCCTAAGCTGCACTGGCCTCATAAGATGTAGGAAGAATTTCTAAAATCCTGAAAGTTTTTGGCTTTCACAAGTTGTAGGAGCCAGGAGCGCAAGCTAACCAGGCAGTCAGTGGACTCGGGCTACCCTAGACCTTCAGCAGTGGTGCTCTGGCCTGCCCATGAAATACTGTTAAGCCCTTTCACATCAAAAATAGCCAGGACTGATGTAGAAATGGACACCTTGTGAAGCAGAAGGGAGCACCATACACCGATATTTAACAAAGTGATAATCCTTAGCTTGAAATGCCAGGAAAACCCAGGGGATCTCAGCAGCCTGAGGCCTCTATCCCAACAAGGCTCTGAGTGACTCATAAAAGATTTCTTCAAAAATATAGTAAATTCAGTGCATGACAGAGCAATGCAAAAGGGAGACAAAGGGAATAATGAAACTAAGAGAGGGAAGATTGGACATGGAAAAGAAATAGATCAGAGCACAAAGAAAAGGCTTCTCCAGGATTAGGGAGGACCTACAGTCCGTACTGTGATTTAGGGAATAAAACTGTGTGGTCTCCATTTTTCTTGTGTAATACAGATAACTCCTGAAGCAGCATGAACAACATCCTTACTGCAGGCTGGGCCTTTTAGGAATCAGAAAAAAACAGAAACTGCGAAGATCCTCTAACTCACATTAAGGGTAAGGATACAGGATGGGTATCTGTAGGAGAGAATAGATTTAAACATTTTTCTTTTTTACTATTTCCAATTATTCAATGAATAGTGTATTATTTATTTATTTTTCAAGAACAAAGAGTAGAAGGAAAATAAAGAATGGTACAGGTAAGAGAATGCAATCGCAAGGGAAGAAAACATGAAAAACTGAGTACCTCTTTGTGTACTTGCCAAAACATTTCCATCTCCTGCCAAGAGTCATATATTTTACAAAGTTAAATATTTATACTAATTTGTCATACAAAAGTACTATGGGGAATAGTCAGTCCTAAATTCACAGTATGTAGATACCCATTTCAGAAAGAAATTTCACAAAGTCATTCCATGAAAGTTGTATTAAAAAAAATATAAAGCATAAAGACGTGATTCCTCAAAATAAGCCTGTATCATTGGCCAAGGCACTCAACAAAAAAATTAACGTCTCTCAGAACTTTCAGGAATTATAAATTAAGACATGGACAAAAGGACACTGATAGAAATATTAATTTGAAATACCCGCTGTTTTCTGAAGTAGTAAAATTATATAATTTAAAATTACTTAGCACTTTTCTTCAGTATGTTCTGCCTTTTCATAGCTCAGTGCAACTCTGGGTCTTTTTGGAACCTAAATGAACCATGAACCCAGAATTCTGCAGTTCAACTGATTCAATACCTTTTCAAGGAAAAAAAAAATAAAATCATCCTTGCATAGTATATAATGCTGCAGTAGAAGAGAACACTCCTTTTATAGCTCCCTTGCAGATGCCATTAAGAGAAGGTAGGCCCAATATAATATGTCCAACTTGGATTCTTCTAATATTGCTCAGACAGTGTAACTTTCTACTGAGAATGTATCACCCCCTTAAAATTAGTTTTACTTGGAAGAGTAAATTAAATATATATATGTATGTAATGAAATAGTAACTTCACCACAATACTGAAGCAAACCTAGATCTAAAAATTATTCAAAATTTAAAAAAAGCTGACACAATAATTTAAACAAAAATGGAAAACAGCCTTACACAAATGCAACGGCAATCTGTGAAACCTTCCTTCAATATGGCTGCATGGATGCAAAGTGAGATTGAATACTGTTATGGCAATTATTTTGTGAAGGCCATAACAAGAAAAGACTCAGAAGGCTGTATTAAAAAACGAAAAGCAACCTCTTTTGAAACAGAGTTGCTATGTCTTTAATGACCACACGTGCTTTGGGTTCCCATTCACTACCTGTGCCAGTGCAATCTTTCAGACAGCCAAGAAATAGTCTGGGCCCAAGAGCAGAGCTGACCACACGATGATCTCTGCTCTCTGGCAACACCAATACAATTGAACAGCCTTCCCGAAAATGCACAGGCTTACATGAAACATGTTAGAAGTGCTGAAATACCGTGGAAAGATTATCGGGTAGTTCCTTTAGGAGTCACTTGTCATCATCATATATATATATACTACCTGTATGCACACACTACCTTGATATACACATGCCTTATATAGGATATACACACATTACATACACACTGTGCACGAACATATATGATGGTAGTAACAAGAAAATTTCAAGAGTCTGTATTATTATGAAACAGGCTAACGGCTGAGATGAACCTCATTTTCTGGATTTAGAAAACTTTCCATCCATAACTCAGCTACAAAGCTCATCATACCAAGCAAGTAGACTGCCTTCCTTATTCTACACCAACGGTAACTGAAACCGACCTGGGCACTCATTTTTGGCATCACTGAGTCTGGATGCATCACACATAGGCCTAGTTGTTGAAGGACTATTGTACCACTCTTCATTGTTGTGAGAAACACAAGCACCAGTGCAGCGCAAGATGGAACATGCAATGCTATAACCCAAACACTAACTTTTCTGAAGACTTTTGGGCGATATGGAGAGGAACCAGACTAGTCTAGCCCTGTATGCAGTTCACTAAATCACCAGTACTAAATGTTTCTGTGTCACTAAGTAATATAAAGAAAAAAATGTTTTGATCATTTTGACATTTCCATTAAATCTCTTCTATTTAACCACACAGCTTTGAGAATAAGTGCATCAGAGAAAAATCATGCAAGAATGCATTATTTTAAAACTGGAGCCAAAAGCAGTACAGTTGATATAGTATCAGCAGTCTTGACCCCATGAACCACACTCCAAAAATATTAGAGGATCAAGAGCCACAAGATTGATTCCACATATGCTGGATAAACAGACACAGAGACTGCTCTGGATGCACAGGCAGGACATTTGAGGGTCCCCTACCTCTCCACCAAAGGACAGGATGGAGCAGGATGTATGAATGGATCCCTACATGCTTATGGCCAGCCCCTCCAGTTCTTACCCACTCATTTTGCACAGCAAAGGATGATCCAGGAGCCCTCATGCAACCACACGTCTCCAACCTGCCATGTGCCACAGTCCTACTACAAATGCTGCCATTGACTCTGAGCTGTATCTGGCTCAAGTGCACCTGGTGAGCTGTGCCTGGACTACGGTGACTAATTAATAAAGCACACGGGAAGAGAGCCTTGTCTCCCCGCAGCAGCAAATTCATGTTCTCCACAGCAGGGCCAAGATTTCACTCGAGAGATCCTAAACTCCAAATGATTCTTGTCCAAGAAAGAAAAATGCATGTTATCTATATTATCATAGAAGAATAGGATGTTTTCATTCGGAGTCAACCAAAGAATGAATACAGACTAATTAAAAGAAGGGAATATTTTTGCATTAAGTATGAAAGTGCGTTCCACTAACATTATACCTATAAACGAGGTTTCAAAAGTATAAAATGCTATGGCTATGTTATTGTCATCTGGTTGAGAGTAGAGATTTTTGAATATTTTAGAATTTTTCACATAAACATTTGGCTCACAGATTATAAATATGAAATATAAACACGAAATCATAACTTTTTTCAAAAAGGATTGTTAATTCATTATGTTATTAAAAATTATCACTTCTGAGTACTTTTGATATAATTTTCTAGCATTTATCTTTTCCCAAGTCTGTGACCAACTACGTGTTCATACGTATTAATTATATGTCAGCATATTAAAACAGATTTTATTTTCTGTGACTTTGATAAAGACATGTCTTTAAAGTACATACCAAAGAGTACTTGTTAAAAAAATTCTCTGAATATAAAACTTTACAGACTATTAGTTAAGTTCTTATTCTTACAGGTATTAGATGTAATACAGTATATACTCAATTCAAGTAACAGAGTAATAGTTAATATACAGACTGAAAACATCTTACGGAATAAGATTTTTTCATGAAAATATTTTAGCAAACTTTTGTGCATTAAGACTTCATAACTATTCTAAATTCAAGAAAGCTAGTATGTGGCATTCTGAATTTTTCCAAAAATCTTCTTTTATTAATTCAAAATAAAATTACCTTTCAAAATTTAATACAAGAATTCAAAACATTGGCTTCACATCCCAATCTAGGATGTGTTCCTTCCAGTCTGTAATTCTGTTTGTTGGTTTTCGGTTTTTTTTTCTTTACAGGATGGAAAATACATTTCCTGAATAGATATAACACAGACATAAAGGATACAGAAATAACCCCCAAAGCCTTAACCTGGAAACCAAAAAATGGTCTACAGTAAGGCAACTACATGTGACCACAATTTTGTTGCACTTGAAGCACTCTGCTTCTGTCCTGTGGCATTTATAAAAGCAAAGCAATGAAAGACAAATGATAGATTTAGGAACTGTCTTTATAAATGGGGGAAGGAGCCTGCTTGTCAGTGCTTAGGTAGGATATTACTCAAAGGTGTGAGAAGATACAGATTTCAGGACTAGTAAGGAGCTTTATTCATCATTCTATTGAGTTTTTGGGAAGGATACACTCTATTTAACTGGCGAATTTTGCCACTCATTGAACCAAAATTTGAAACAGCTCATGTTTAACTGGTGTCTGGGTATTTGTACTATTAACCTGGGACATAGAAAAACCTCTTCCATGTTCTGCTTTACTAAATGTGCTAGTATGTTATAAGAAAAAAAATCCAAACATGCCTCTTTTTTTTTTTCTTACAGTCAAAACTGTGATGAAACTAGGATGAAAAGCTAAATTAATCTATACTACTTCACACAGAATTTGTTTATCCAAATATGGACCAAACAAATGATAAAATCAAACAAGTGAAAATAGAAACTTGACTCTTCTGTATCTTGAGTAAGTTCTGTACCTGTATTTAGATAAAAAGAAGACAGGAATCTCCCTGCTGATTTTGTGAATCTTGCAGGAAAATCTTCTGACCAAACAATTTGTCAGACCGACATGAATTCAGAAACAGCTTCTGAATGACAGCTGTGTGGCTTCTTATTCAATTCTTTCATTACTCATCTATTTATTTCCTTGAATATAATATTTATTCAAAAAATTCACCATCTTTTTAGTCTGATCCATGTTTCACTTAACATTAGCATCCACAGTGATTGCTGTCACGCTGACATTCAGAACTAGCTTGTCTGAAGAGTTTTTAATATGGTGAACGATCACTGCAATTCACTACTGTGAGACGCCCTGTTGTGTTCGTGTGTGCAGAGAACCATCGTCTGCACTACGGATACACCTCTTCAAAGGTGCCACTGAGATTTTTGTAAGGTGGTAGACAGATATTAAATCACATGTATGTATTGTTTTGAGGAACTATGATCAGTCAGTGAACCTTAGAATGGAAGAAGGCTCAGAGGAGATGGCCAAGGGCAACATGCTTCTGAAGCTCAGGGAAGGATGTAGGGAGTGACTGGCAACAGCTGCTGTGAAGAGCTGAACTTAGCTCCATATGAAGAGGCCCAGAGGGTGGCCTTTGGTCTAGATAAATGGCTGCATCAGCTGAGCGCATCAGCCAGCTGCAGTTTAGTAGATCAACTGGTTATGTCAACTGAGTGAATCAACCAGCTGTGTAACTGCTCATCTCAAAGCAGTTGAGCTTTGAGCTAATCAAAAGAGAACAAATGTCTTCCTGCATGTGCCGGACCAGCACAGAGAGGTATATATGCACCTCAGTCAAACATCGGGTATGAAATAATAGAACGATGAACAAAGAGCTTTGCATGTAGCCATGAGCTTGAGCTGACTTCTCACTCCATGTATTTCTTCCTGGGCAGTGGAACACCCACTGTCACAACAGTGAGCATAGTATACAGATTCATAACGAAAATCACATTCACATGGTGATTCAAATCTATATTAAAATTGCTATACTCCGTAAAGTGTAATTTGTCCTGGAATTGTGTTTTAAGTGTATTGTTGTATTGCTCTGCTAACTCAAAATCCCATGTAACATCATTTAACTTCAAAATAAGTAAATTTAGTATTGAACATTAATTCTTCTACATCTGGAGTATCTAAAAGAAGATGGTCGGAGAGTACTGGGCTACAACAGGAACAAATAGTAGTTTGTACTTGACATAAAATGCCTATTTATTTACACACAGCAAATAAACTTTGAACATCTAGACTCCTTCCTTTCGGCAGGGAAAGACAAACAAATTGTGTCTGAGGGATTATTTTTAATACAGCAAATAAGATACAAGAGGTGGTTATTTCTAGCCTTACTGAGCTTTACCAGTGCCGTGAACTAACAAAACCTTTACTGATCAATATATCAAACATACTAAATAACAAAGTCAGAAGTTCACAGACTACAGAGAACGCAAGGGAAAACAAGCTCAATATTGACATGTGACCCTGGGACCTTCATTTGGTTCTGCAGCTGCGTCTGGAGGGGGCTTTTACTCTCCCCCGTCTCCTCATTGAACAGGTGATTCTACGACGATTCCTTCTCAGTAAATTATTTTCAGTATTAGAATTCATCAGGTTAACTGTGATGCTAACTGCTACAGGACTTGTTCTCTAAGTAGTGTTGCTTTGTTCAACATGTCATATCAGAGTAAGTTAAAGCCCTGTAAGTAGCTTTTTTATGCTGAGGCAAAGTATATATTAAAATGATGAATTGTTGGGAATCCTGATCAGAGAGAGGTAAATTTGTATTTCTTGCTTGAATAAATTTTACTGTCTTACATTTGGTTTGTAGATTACAGAAGCGTGCGTTTGGTGACAAAACAGGCCTACTCAAGCAGGTGGATGCTCAACCAGCTCTCAATCATTGTCACGACTCAGGGAGTGACTGCATTTTTTTCAAGTAACTATTGTTTGAAGAAATAAATCATAGTAATGCAAAAATAAGACAGGGGATACGACATGCTGTCTTTTTGTTAATTTTATCTGCATCTATACTGCATTTGACATCTTAAAAATTAATTTTTCTAATAGTGCCTTCTAGTTTTGGAATAAGATATCTCATTATCTGCTGGCCTCTGGCACTCATCTCCAGCTTCTTTTACAAAAGCTTAAATCCCCTGCTGTGGAGAAGCTAAATATAATAAATAATAAGCTACTACAGAGTTCTTCAAGAATAGGCTTGCTTTGTGCTAGGAATTTCTGAAGTTGGTTATAACCAGAAATATCAATTTAACTTTAAAAATACTAAATAACTTAGGTTATCAGAAGGGATTACAGATGTTTTCTTCAGCTGTTGTACCAAATTATTCCCAACATTCTGATTACCTAAGGACTAATGTATATCCTTGAAAAGTGGAATTGAAGCTTATCATATAAAAACTGAACAACCACATACCAAAAAAACCCTTATTCTAGAATCTTCCCCAACTAGAAATACATGCTGTCTCTGAGATTATAACCCACAGTGATGGTAACAATATTTCAACACCAGATCTTGTTTAAAAGCCATCCCCAACATTTCTTTTCTGTATTCCTTCTCTGAAAATTTCTCCACACACTGGCATCCAAGTAAGGTCAGTCTGAAGAAATACAGTATCTAGCAGCATCCTTTGTCTACAATTTTAATTCCTGTATTTTTAAATCTGTTTACTAATGCGAAGCAAATATGTACAAGGGAAAAGAAAAAGCTTCAGGAGTTCCACTGAGGCCTCAAAATCATGCCTAAGGGTAGTCTCAATCTTTATGTTAACAGAAATGTTGGGCAGCAATTGTCTCTGCCAGAAGAATCATTCTCTCAGATAACAACAGGGTGACAGCACTCACTGCAGGTTTTTCCTTGGGCAATCTGCATAAATGTGCAGACAACTTGTTCAGGCCTCACTTCTCACTATCTACTGACTCTGACCAGGGAGCCCGCTCAGTTGCCATGGTCAAAGCACTGCAAAACCAGAACCTTGAGAGCAAGCTACCCTTCTCAAAGCAGATCCAAATGTAGGGCACAAACTAATGTCACCTTCCTTTTTTTTTTTCCTTTTCCTTTTTTCTTAAATAGAAATGAAAACCTATCCAATCTTAAAAAATATAATATTCATTACATTAAATAAAGACATTAATTGGATTTTCCAGTTATTTAATGTAGACTTTCATCAACATGGTGCAAGGCAGAACAAAGACGTAAAAATAAAACCCAAAAGCTCACATACTGTTGAGCTTCATCAAAATTATCATATCAAAGAATCTGACTTTAATCACAAATATAGCTTCATTAATCAGTAGTTCAAGTACATAAATCTGCATTTTGGGAGGTATAACTCAAGATACAACTTTTCCAGAAGTTCAGATTTAACATCCACATTTGTCACAGAAATAACTGAGATAAAAATTGAGAGAATGGGGGAGTACTGCTTTCAAATCTTTTCACAAGATATGTAAATCAAGATTTCTTTGATATTGAAACGGGTGTCTTTAAAGCAGAGGAAACATGATTTAACACCCTAGAAAACAGCATGCATGGACTTTTAGCACTACACCTACACTGACAAAAGAGATACTCCCAGAACTCTCTTGAGCTGAAATCTGTCAACAAAGAAAGAACAACTGAGGAGACCATAATCACTTTTAGGGTCCATTAGAAGATAAATTGCCTTTCTAATTAACACTATTCACAAACAGATCTTGAAAATATTGTGCATACTTCTGTGAAAAGGATTATGTAAATAACACGCATTTGCAAAATTGTTGACTGTGCCAAGATTTCTGTTTATTCAGTGGAGCAGTCTAGCAGGTCTATATTCCAGTAAATATTGGACGTTTTAAAAATTATCATGCATGTGACAACATAAATTTACCCAATAGCCAAGCTCTTTATTTTTTTCTAAATATGTGTATATGTGAATATGTGTAACTAACATCTGACCAGAGAAATAATATGTGTTTTCAGATTACTAGAGTGTACATACAGGATGTAGCTGATTTTAATTTTTTTAATATGAGATTACTCTTGCACATAAACACTGCATATTTTATGAGTCTGAATTAGTGGAGTGACACCACAGTTAAACTGAGATGAGCTTCTAAATTAACAGACATTTTTTGAGCATTCTCAAAATCAACATGCATGCTCATACTGTCTTGAAAATTACTGCCCTTGAATGGTGTAGAGACTAAGTTTAGTACTAAAATGCATAGTACTTGTTACTGGGTTTTTATCACTTTACCTATATAAAACATCTAACCCAAACTGGTTCTCTGGATTCCCTCAGATCAACAGACTTCAGCACCTGCAGAGGATCCATCCTCCTAGCCATAGAAGGAACTCAGATTAATAGGGTGGACTTGTGTAACAGCAATCCTGTTGTACTGAGACAGTCTAAAGAAGTGATTGTGACACAGCCTGAAGGAGACAAGATGCCTACAGACTGCTGCAGACAGATAAAGAGGAGACAGGCTTTAAGGCACAGAAGCTCTTCCTCAGGTCTAAAATATAAACTGCTTTCCTCCAAGTTACATGGAAGTTGACGATGATTAATCTATTTTGATGACCTCAGACCCCTCAGAAAAGGGGTAGGTATACATTACAGCAAATTGTATTAGCAGTGGAAAGATCATTGGCAAAAATGACAGCTAATGAGATCCTAAGTTGCTGATCAGTTTTAGCCATGTAAAACTTTAATCATTTATCCATGAGAGTATTTGATGCATTTAAGCTATCACAAACACAACAGGCTACATAACAGTCACCCAGGCTACATCTGTAGTTAATGGAGATAAACTGGTAGGATAAATGATTCTGTCAAAGTGACTCAATTCTTCCAATTTGAAAAACTAGTTTTAGATCAATCCTACCTCTGGTAAGGGTTTCTTGAAATACTGCATACTACTTCACCATCTGATTCAAGTCTATTAACCCATTAAGGCTAGTCACAGATATACGTCCTCCATATAGGGAAGTGATATTTGAAAAAATGTTAGGAATTATTTATACAAAGCATCTTCAGATTATGTGACACATTATAGCAATTATCTCTGTTAACATTGCAACAGGGTCTCATTCATTTTAATGCCCCAATGCATAAAACACAATGTGAGGGTTAATGGCACCTCACTGAGTGCAGCGTATGCACACGCTAACTAATGTGGGTTTGGATCTGCTGCATACATTACCAGTTTCTATCTCCAGTCTACTCAGAGACATATTGTCCCCAGCCTAAAAAATAACTTTAATAATAAAGATGTCTAAATTAATTTGGCTCTCTTACCATTCAGTATAAGGTATGACACTTACAAAGCATATGATTCAGCAGAAGGATAATCCTCTAGTAAGCTTCAATTACCAGCACATCAACAAAATAAGTTGATGACACTTGTTGACCTTTCTACAGACTTTCTCATGAAAAGATCTCCAATGTTAGTGTAAGCATTTTACTATTAGATGGGATGCACTAGATGATTTTTCAACAACAAATTAAATGTGCAGGGTTATATTTTTTCTAATAATATCCCTCTTTGTTTCATTCCAGCATGGTCTGCTTTTTAAGTACAGCCTTTAGCTATCAGCAGTCTTTATTTTCACCAAACCACAATGATTTTCTCATAGTATAAATCCCAGCTCCATTTAGCAGAGAAAGAACAGAAGCATAGGACAAATTTCATGAGTAATAAACGGTCCTTCAGGAAGCCAGCCTGAACTCAATGTGAACACAAAACACCTGGGTACCAGTTCAGAGCTTCACTCACTGGACCATTATATCTATTTAAAAAAGAAAAAAACAAAAACAAAAAACACCCAAAACAAAACAAAAACAACAACAAAAAGGCAGTGAGAATGTCACAAAATGAGATGACTCATCTGATTGAAGTTTGTTACATGCTGACAATGAGCCTGCACTGGTACACTAGATAATGATCCTGCTTTGAAGGTGTAGCCCTTGTTTAGCCTTAGTGTGACTGTCCCAGATCAGCCTGGCTTCACCAAGGTGCACAGCTGGTCTCTGGAGAACATGGACCAGGGTGCAGGCTACTCCCACTGCCATTCAACCCCAACATACAAAATGGACATGGTCTTTTGACCAAAAAGAACTTCTACAGCATTGATGTGAAATACAGATGTTCTCTGGCACATTTTTATGGCACATTGTTCAAAGACAGATATACATACATCATACTCACCTGAACTAGTTCTCTATTTGTTTTTACTACTCACCCTATGGGTAACTAAAATTCAATACTGGCTTAAACACTTTTTTTAGAAACACAGTCTACAATTAGTTCTATCTCTTACTACATTTATTAAATCCTTTTGGGAATTATTTAGATGAAGTGTGTTAAATAAATATAAATTCATCATTACTAAACTCGTGGTGGTGTTTGCTGAAAACAAATTAGAAAATTCTAACTGGAAAGAAGCAATCTGCTTCTACGCACAATTAAAATAAATTCCTCCACTGCACTCATCGGCCCTTCCCTCCTCAACACTCCTTCCTCTGAAGTCACTTAACAAATGCTTATAAGAAGAACTTGTCTTAAAGACAGAAATTCTTTCATGTTTATAAAGGCCTGACTTTAACCTAAAAGATTTCAAATTAATAGATATGTAAATGTATTTATTGATCTGTCCTCCAGGACTGCACGAAGTCAAACAGATGTTAAATGGCCAAATCTGAAGCATGGTTCCAAATACACTTTCTGTTTCTAGTGTATTTGAACTTGCACTTCCTTACTGGGGCAAAGGTGTTTGAGCATTTCAATACCTTTGCTGTTGACCATCTCTTGTCTGTGCTAGAAATACTATACTTCTATTTAATGCAGTATCTTTCCTTCCTATAGTTTTCTTGCTAAAAATATTATAATACACCCTTGCAATCACATGATGATATCTTCTATAAAATGAAAACTCTTACAGAAAGCAATTGTCTTGAAGAAAGAATTAACTCAGGTTCAGCCTGTAAAAAGCTCCCAGGATTACACTGCAGACCCTTCATAGACCCTGTCTTGATGAGATGAGAGAACTCTGTGAAGTAGACGTGCACTTGGCTGAAAAGGGCAAATAAACCAATCACTGGGACTTTCCCCTTAATGATTGCTTCACATCACCTTGCATCCAGTATATCCCTTTGGGAAGTAGCAATTTGAAAAAACTACCGAATGAATGCATACTTGGGTGGATAATGCCGGTGACTTGACTGCTGGAGATGAAAGCAATGAAACAGAGACCATCTATGACAGCAGAAAAAGGACAGAGGGAAAATTTAAGCTGTTCTCTAAGAGACCAGAGATCATGGTAGCATTTTCTCAGATGCCTACATCCTGTAGGCCAGAATGCACACCTGAGTGACCGATGCGGGTTTATAATTATTACGAATTGGAGAACTTCTTTTATGGAAGAACTTTTTCTTCCATAAAAAGCAGGTATGGAAAGGATGGACTTCAGCTGAACCAAAAAGGAAGCTGAGTTGTTGGCACTCAAGTATACCAGAGGAGAGAAGAGTGATGTAAACTAATAATTGAGGAACATAGACTGGTACAGAAGAAGAGCCAGGTTTGGAATGACACATCTTTAAGGGCAAAGGACACTAAGACATCTTCAGGAAAAGAGAAGTCAGAAAAGCTAGTAACATTTAGGCACTAAATAATGAAGAGTAATCTCACCAACTAGAGTTCACTTAAATTATCACTTAAAACAGTTGAGTAGACCAAGATCAAAAATCAATGCGTTTCCATTCAGCCACCAAAAAGACAAAGAAATAAAAAAGGAATGCTTGGCTCTAATTGACAATATTATTTGAATACAATTGGAAAAGGTAGCCAGCAGGAGACTTTGTGATACCTAGGAATGAGTCCTGTTAAAATGGACCACAAGATGCGCCTGTGAAGAATTGTTAATGAATGTTCAAGGAGTCTTAAGACTAATGAAGGTAACTGAGTGAATGTGCATCACAGAATTTCTACAGCTTGAAACTGAGTGGATGACAAAGGAAGAGTATAGTTTGAGGACTCCTCTACCAGTCAGCTGACTAACTTAACAACAGTGAGTGGATTTGTTAAAAAAAAAAGGTCATTGAGATGCAAGAGCAGAAAACACATGTTAATGGGAGAATTCTCTTAGTGGACATAGTCTCATATCAGGGAGGATTATGATGCCTAAAGTTTTAGATACCTACAGTGACATTTCTGATCTTGAGTGCACAAAACTCCTGGTTAAAATATAAACTGTGATCATAATGCACTAAAATTAAGCAAAATCAGCCCTTTACTATTACATAATAAACATGAGAAATCCAAAGAGCTATAGGAAAATGATGATTTATTAAAAGGAGATTAAAAGAAGGAGCTAAGCGGGTGAAGCACTGGCATCAATGGAGTAAATGTTTAAAGACTCAAGATGAAAAGTTCAGAGTAAACGTATACCAGTTCTCACAAAAATGTTAATCATGACTATCAAGTGTCAAAAAAGTCAAATAGCAAAACAGAAGGTGATTTGAATTAATAACATACCTTTAAAAGAAGGATGTGTGATCATGTGGTGAAAATAGTAAAGAATGTGCTCTGATAAGTTGTATCTAAAGCTGTAAATGCAGCTCGACAAGAGTTTGAGAAATTACTTGCAGAAGATATAAAATTCAGTAAAAATCTCTTTCAAGTATATCTTAGGGAAGAAACCTCCTATAAAGTCTGTACAGTCATAGAATAATAAAAGTGTAACAGAACCTCTCAGGAAAGATACAGTTGTTACAGAAGAAAGCCCAGATCTTAGGGTAATTTGCACCGCATGTTCACTACAGAAAAGCTCAAGTAGATTAATTTTTGGAAAAGAGAAATCCAAGGAACTTTATCAAACTTAAGTATCAATGGAAAATATGAGTGAGACAACACTAAGACATATCCATAACTGGCAGCACTCTTGCAAGACTTCTGAAGAAGTTTAAATAAGTAATTGCAAGCCTACCAACTACCAGCTAGAAGCCAAAATTTTAGTCAGGCTCAGGCCAACTGTGTCCACGAATTTCTGTCAGTGACAGAATACAAGGGAACAGAAGAACATAAGGAAATTACAGGATCTCCTGGTACAATGAATAAGAGTCCATATAGTTTTGGTAGAAGGAAGTATTAAAAAGATATCCTTCACTGATGGAAAGGATGACCATGAGAAAGAAGAGTAAATCTGATCAAAGACATGCATCTGAATTAACAGAACGTTTCACAATATCCCTTATATGAGACTTTTAAAGAAACTAAACATATGATAAACAAAAACATTCTTTCACGCATTATTGACTGAATTAAAAATAAGAAGCAAAGGAGACAAATAAATAACCAGTTTTCATAATGCATGGAGACTACTGGTAGAATCCCACAGTAATTTGTGCTGCACCCTCTGTTGTTCATGACAGTCATAAATGAACAGGAAAAGAGTTGAAAAGTAAGATGACAAAGTTTGTTTACAACATAAAATTGTCTGCCATAAAACTAAAACAAATTTACCAAAATCACGATATTTAGACATTGGTGGATAAGGTATTAATAAAGCATGTAACACACCTGGAAAATATATTTATAAATGTGAATGATGGGCTCTAAAGTATATGTTATCTCTGAGGATAGAGATCATAGATAGTTATTTGGAAACACCAAATTAATGGTAGTCCAAAAGACAAATTAAATGTAAGATTTATTAAAAAGGGTATAAAGAACACAACAAAAACCTTCATTTTGCTACTGTTATCATTATAGTATTCTTCCATAATTTGAGCGGCTGCATAAAATCTTGATTTTTTCATTTCATAAAGTAAAATAAGAAAAGCCACTGGAAACGGTGATAAGAATAATCACCCCCACGGGGTGCAGACCTTCAGGACCAGATTGCTCCAGCGCGGGTCCCCCACAGGGCCACAGGTCCTGCCAGGAGCTTGCTCCAGCAGGGGCTTCCCATGCGGTCACAAGCCTCCTTCAGGCCACATCCACCTGCTATGGCATGGGGTCCTTCACAGCCTGCAGGAGGATATCTGCTCCACTGTGGACCTCCACGGGCTGCAGGCAGACAGTCTGCCTCACCATGATCTTCTCCACAGGTTGCAGGGGAATCTGCTCTAGCACCTGCAGCACCTCCTCCCCCTCCTTCTTCACTGACTTTGATGTCTGCAAAGTTTCTCACATCTTCTCTCTCCTCTCTCTAGCTGCAATTGCTGTTGCACAGCGACTTTTCACCCTTCTTAATTCTGTCATCCCAGAGGTGCTACCACTGTCGCTGATGGGCTCGGCCTTGGCCAGTGACAGGTCCATGCTGGAGCCAGCTGGCATCAGAGCTGTCGTACATGGGGGAAGCTTCTGGCAGCTTCTCACAGAAGCCACCCTTGTATCCTCCCCCCACTGCTACCAAAACCTGGCCAAGCAAACACAATAAACCAGTTCTCATGTTTTTAGCATTACCTTTGTACCTCATAACTTGAAACAGTTTGAGTTTTGGACACATTTAAACAAAAAAATAAAACCAGAAAATGTTCACAAGCTGCCTAAAACCAGTGCAAGATCAGGGCAAAATGGCAGACAATGGCAAGTAGAAAGTTGGCATTTAAAATCAGAAATGGATATGATTACCAAAATGCAAAGTGCAAATGGAAGAAAGAGGTGCCGACGGACTCTTTTATGACCACAAATAGAAGTGAGAATATAAAGCAAACAGGCAAAGAGGTGATTACAAGAGAAACAAAAGGACTCGGATGCCTTAAAGCTAACACACAATAAGATTTTTCACTACGTTAATATGATCAACAAAATCAAAAACCAGGTGGAAGGAAAGAAAAATTACTTGAAGGCTCTGAGAAATGACCAAGACCATTCCTTCTGAGGTTCTAGCATTATATTGCAATCAGGAAGCTGGAAAGAGCAAATGTCAGACAGAGGGGACATAGCTGGAGTGGGAAAACAGGAAATCAAGCACATGCTCAAGGAGATAATTAACCAAATAGGAAAGAGATGGAGAACTAATTCATGGATATTGAAAAGAGGGATATGTAGAGTTAATGGAAACCACAGAAAGCGGAGGACAAAAGGACAGTTATGAGAAAGAGGAAAGAGGAAATACTAAGTAAAGAATGACAGGTGAGTTATGATTGGTCACACTGAGATGTAATCAATTATCTTGAAAGCAATTACTGTGGAATTGCTCGATAGTGCAATGATTCAATTAAGCTGTGAAGTAATTGTATGATGAATCAAGTAATAGATGAAGTAAATATGGAGAGAATAGAATAGAATAGAAATAAAGTATTACGAATCAATAATATAGATAATCAGTAATGGAATGAACCAGTTATGTCAATAAGTATGTATGCAATGAATCAATTATGGAATTAATCAATTATTGAGAAAATAAAAATAGTGAGAATTAATTAATGTGTCTAATATGTAAGGAACATAGCTACTAAAAAAAGCATTCTGTCTTCCTTTTCACACTTTTCCTCCCCAGACACAGGAAAGTATTTATCCCTGTACTTCCCTCCTTTTTTGCTCTTTAGACAGCTTATATTATCTTATATCTATGGTAGACTTTGGTCAGTTCTCAGCAATAGTGAGGGAAGCTTAAGAAGTAACCTACATGTCACAGTTGCTGTCAAGCATATACACTACTTTAGGGGACCTTTAAAGAACAGAAATGCATAGGCCATAACATCTGCAGGCTGCAAACAGGATAGAGATGGACATCTCCTAGTATCAGGGCATATGCGCAGATGTATGGTAACGTTATTGATTGATACTTATTTCCTTTCCTTTAGAGTATGCACCCTGTGTCATTTGAGATGAACCGTGATATCCCAGACTTGAAAGTGGGGTTTGCACATAAGGCACAGAACAGATGGAAGACCATCCACTTCACCAGGTGCCGACACCTGGAGGCCAGGTACGAAACAGGATCTTCAATGGCACAACATGACAGCATGTAGGAAACAGAAACATGTCCTCAGTGCCCGCTTTCGGGGTAAAAGTCACTATCTCCTCTCTGCTCCTCAAACCTCAACACTGCAGAGCCTGTAAAGCCTGGATGCCCGGTGATAGGAATGGGAGCACATCCCTGAATGTGTGCCAAAATGAATGCATCTTAACTTTGGTATTTGCATCTTCCCAAAGCTGCCAGACAGCTGAACTGGCTCTGCCTCAATCACAGTTAGCAGCCCGGAAATGCCAGAAAGGCTTTTTTGTTTGGTTCATTTTCCATTAATTTTTCTTGAGTATGAATGACCAGAACAATACGTGTCTGCCAGGTGAGTATTTACCAGCGTTCTTTATAATAAACAGGCCTTTCCTTTGGTCTTCTGGATTATATTATCTGATACATCAGTAAAAATAATAATCCAAAACATGCAAGCAAACACAGAAGGCTAATGGAAATGAGTGTACAGAATACAGCATATCAGCATGAAACACCAGCCAGAGTTTAATACTCCAGTATGACTGGATCATCTCCAATCTCAGGCAAATTAGAATATAAAAATATAAATCCAAAAAGTATTGCTAATAAAACAGCATATAAATGGAGAGAAGCAAGTGGCATGTGTATATTTAAGAAACTGATAAAACTGATCTTGGCAATTACATGCTCATTAATCTTACTGTAATAGCTGAAAGGCGTTAGAAGAAATTTTGAAGGGAATTATAATTAAACCCATGAAGGTAAATGAAAAATGAGATAAAAAGCAATATAAGTTTACAAAGTTATAAAGCTCTGTGCCAAGCTAAATACATATCTTTCTATGAAACAGTTTTTGTCTGTTTGTTTTTTCTTTTAAGATTGGAAAATGAAGATTAAATTGGTCTGGAGTTCAGTGGAGCTAACACATGGCAATCAAAGTGTAGAACTTGTATTACTCTCTCCAATGTAAGGTCTTAAAAGCTAAAAAGGAGAAAACAATGAGTTATGCTACAATAATTTTATTATTAGAGTACCATAAGGTTTGGCTTTGGAATTAACGGCTCTTAAATTCTTTGACATTTACTTTTTAGTTATATAAATTTGTTAATTTGTACTTTCCAAGGTTGGAAGGCATCATCAGTACAGCATAAGATTAAAGAAGAGCTGGATAATCTAGAGATCTGAAACCACAGAAGATGAAATTTAACAGTATTTAAGGAATAGTAGAAGATTCTGCTATAAACTGGTGGCTGGAGTGTTAAATATGAATTTTTTACTAGCATCACATCTAAAGACATATAGATGCTGCACAACTTACGGGGCATTGTCCTAACTGCTTCTTTTGGCAGGCTGCTCACACAGAATAGTTTAATCTTCTCAGGTGTAGTTACCTCTGCTACTCGACGTATGATAGCAAGATTGGTATACACAGTTCCCACGTGGGTAGCAGTATTCTTGCACCAGGAACAGGCACCACTGCTAATGAGTGGATTGTGGGTTTAGCTGTTCCTTAATGTGCTGCAGATCCTTAAAGACTATTTCTTCTGAAAGCTCTTACCCTAAAACGAGGATTCTTAGCTTGGGGCTGAATTCTTTGCACACATGTGAACATGTAGACTAGTCAGCTCAAGGCTATACATTTTATTCAAAATCATATTCTTAGACCTTGCAAACTCTGTATGTCTGTACTATCTCTGGCACCATTAGCTTAGAATTCAGTCATTTCTTTTATCTTCAGTGTTTGCTGACATAACTTTTTAGAAAGCACTATTTCTAGAAAATTACTTCTTTCTACCTTTAACCACTCTGATTTTTAAATAGAAAAATATCTAATGCTCTTAAAGAGAGATTAAGGATGTCAAAATAACCCTGATCCAATGGTTTGAAGCCAAGAAAATCTTTTTATACTGTTAAAATACCAGAGGCATTGCACAAATGAGCATGAAAACTTTTAATCTAAATTGCTCTTAAATTCTGACTACTTAGCAAGCTATTTTCAGCTTATAATGTAAACTTTCAGTGACACACTGGTATAAAAATCTAGGGCAAATCTTTCTTTCATTTTTAACTGGTTTTAGAAAGGTCATTTCTATTTAAGAAAAATGCAGTAAATGGTGCTGTGGGACTGTGAGAAACTTTGGTACTATCATCTTTGTGACCACTTATCTTGTCAGAATTTAATTTCTCTTCACTTTGTTCCTTTTTCATTACCCATCTTTGTGTTTAAAGAAAACAACAAACACTTTTTATAAAATATTTCATAAACTTTAGTGGCTTGTGCCTGTAAGTGGGGATTTCTTCTCAACACTGCCATCTGTAGCAAAATGACCACTAACTTTAATAGGTACAGGGTTTAAGAGGATTTTAGTTGAACCCAATTAATTTTGTTGCATGAACAGGGACCTGTTGTGTTTAACATTAAACAAACACAAATGTAAGGAACAGTTGCTATCCAGAATAACCTGCTGCCTAATTATCCGTTCTCCACTTACTACAAGTTCTTCCCTACAAAGTAACACAGAATTTTGTCCTTTCTGGATTTAAATTGCTGCTACTAGTGAATTGCTGAATGTGGTTTCAGCTGGGATAGAGTTAATTTTCCCTCTAGCAGCTGGTGTAGTGCTGTGTTTGGGATTTAGGATGAGAATAATGTTGATAACACACTGATGTTTTAGTTGTTGCCAAGCAGTCAGGGACTCTTCAGCTTCTCATTCTGCCCTGCCAACGAGTACGCTGGGGATGCCCAAGAAGCTGGGGGCGGGGGAGCGAGCACAGCCAGGACAGCTGACCCAAACTAGCCAAAGGGATATTCCATACCATATGATGTCATATTCCATATGTAAGTGGAGGACAAGCTGGAAGGCGGTTTGGCTTGAGAACTAGCTGAGGATTGTTTTCAGGTGATGGGCAATTGCGCTGTGCATCACTTGTTTTGTGTATCCTATTGTTGTCGTCATTGGCGGTTGTGTTATTCTCTTCCTTTCCTGTCCTATTAAACTGCACCCATGAGTTTTGCCTTTCTCTTTCTGATTCTCTCCCCTACTGACAGGTTAAACAAGCAAAAAGAGCAAAGGAATGACCTGATATTTGCTTTATTTACTTAAATAAAGATTCTACAGTTTTACATAAGAGGGAAATTCAAACAACTTCTTAGAGGGGGAAACCTATTTGCTGTGGGTTTTCTTTCACAATATAATTTCTGAAGCTCGGTTCAAGCATTATTTTTTGATTAAATGTGCCATGTGTTTTCAGCAGAAAACTGAAATAATAACATTTGGAAAACCAATGTTACACATGTACAATGCTGCATACACAGACCTATCCAACTATTTCTGTAAGACACTGAGAAAGAAATAAGTATATAGTTTCATTCAGTCATGGTACTTGCAATAAGATCCCCGTTAATGCAATGAGCTACTATTACCTGGTATTTCTCTGTAGACAAGGCATGTAAAATGACAGCCCTCTTCATAATAAGCATTTATATGCTTACCTCTAGATCAAGAGATCTACGTAGCATTAGTGAAAAATTGGCACACAGAGAACCCAAAGGTTCTCTATGTCTGCAGCCGAGCTTCCTTGCTCTGTAATGTGATTCACCTAGAAGAGGGATGAAATGTATTTGGGGGACAGTATTGAGAAAACTTATTTGCTGCCAAAAATACTGAAAGACAGAGGACCGAACTGATTTTGGAGAATATGTTTTTAACAAAAAAAAGACATGTATTAATCTACTCCTTACTGCCTACATGTACATACTGTAGGTCAACAGAAAATGTTGAAATCTCTTTTAGCATGTCTCAATGATTAAGGTACATATTTTTCTTATATTTTCAACCAACTAAACTCACTACAAAAAAAGATTGAGAGTCCAAACATGTTGCCTCTAACATAAACTGAATCTTTCCAACTGAAAGTGCTGAAACCTTTCTTCAATTTTAATTGCATTACATACTTTCTGACTAATCATTTCCATTTCACTAAGGGACACTTTCAAAAGAAATCCAACTATAAATTTAGGTGCTTAAAAATTCAGCTATCATGAAATCACGTATTAATTGAAATGTTACAGTAATAATCTGAAACTTTAAATTATTTCTTCTCTGGTTTTATACTGTAATTGCTACAGTTTTGTCTACTTTGTGAAAAGCAAATTTTACTTTTGCTCTCAGGAAGTAAGCAATCAAACATAAGCACACATACAGTAACACAAAAATATGGGCCAACAGAGTGTCTCTGTTCTTGCTATGTTATATGGGACTTATTGGACTGTCATTATGCAGAACTACAAGCACTAGGAGAGACAGACTTTGAATCCACCTTTTTTCAGCAGACAGCCTCTTGCTATGCACGTTATTCCCCTTGTCTATCTGTAATACAGGGTATATAAAAATAGTGAACCAGCTCTGGTTTCATTTAGAAAAATGAATGATGAATATATGGTGATTGCACTAGATATTTACTTTGAAATGTATGGTGCTAATATCCTAAATTGTAAATTAAAATGCATATTGCAGAGACAGTAAGGAGTACTGTATTTACAAATGCAGAATTTCAGGTCTAATTCTGCAGTTGGGCTGAGCCCTATTTTTTTCTTCTTCGTCTTCTTATCAAGTGCACTTGGATGCATGAGTGCTATGAAAAAAAAAAAAGAGCAAATCATAGTCATGCCTGTGCTAAAATGGCATGATTGAAGTTTGGAGAAAGCAGAAATAAGGATATTACTGTTTTATATACATTTTATTCTGGCTTTCTCAACCAATTTCTCAATCCAATGAAAATCTGAAGCAATTGAGTCTTAAAATATAAGTCAATAAGGCAGTACTTTTGTGAGATTACTTATAAAGATTTCTAGCCCACATTCTTGTAATCCAAGGTTATTGCTTGTATCATCATACTGACAGGTTTATCTTAATAAGAAATGTTTTGCGCTAGGAGAATTTATGTTTTTATGCTCAATTACAGTTTTATGTTGGAGGTATTAGGTAGGCAATAAAAAGGGCCTACCTTACATCTATTATTCATTTTTCAAATCCACAGTCATGAAGGTAAGATATCCTTGGAAATGTATTTCTCTTGTCTTTATTAAGCAAACGATTTGTATTAATACTGCTTATCTCAAACTTTAGCATTTTCAGATGGGAAAATGGTATGTCATAAATTACATAACCCTTCAAGAATGGTACTTTCCCTAGATGCCACCAGTTAGGACCGGATTTCCGTTCTGTGAAGCACCATATAAATATAAAAGGAAAAAGTCTCTGCCATAAAGGGTTCACAATCTAAAGTCAACAGAATATAAACCAGGAAAACTGAAAATCCGAGACTCTGTGTATGCCAGCAGATCTCATTTGGGAAGAAAGCACAATTTTCTTTCTAAGCAAAAGAAAGACTATAGCATCCAACCATAAGATACTAATTGTAAATTTAAGAAATTATACAAAAATAATAACAAACGTTTGAAAGGTCCCTGTATATGAATTGGAAAAAAATAACTACACGTTTTTCTTTCCTCACCTCTGCCGATGTAGTACTGTAGATGTTACTAATACAGATGAATGATGTGAGACAAAGCTCAATGATCACAGTTTGCTGCAGGTTAAAAAAAAAAACAAAAAACACCCCACAATAATTATGTTCATTACCATGACAGGTTAGTTAAGAGTCCAGTAAAAGCTCTAAACGTCCTTTGTGATTTCAATTAAGCTGATACTAAGAAGGGTGCCTAAGGAGGAATTTCAATGTTGCCTTTTACTTCTGCACAGCACACTGAAATACTCTATGGAAAAACTGCATAGCTCCCTGTTCTTTATTTCAAGGGACAGCCTCTGCATTCACTGTGCCCTAATATTTTAACTTACTGGGCTATCCAATAGGAATCCTATAGGAACCTACTACTGATCATTAGGTAGCTGTCATTTTTCTACCTTTGGTTTTTTCCCAAAGCATTCATTAGGAGGAAACACAGAATCTTTAGCAGTGCGCTGATACACACGGTCACTAAGCCTTGACAAGACAGCACGCTGAAACCTGAAATGGGAACATTTAGTGGAACAGGGTAACTCAGCCATACATAACTCACCAGTAAATTATACCGCTTAGATTCCTTCAAGAGGTAGCCAGTAACCAGGCTGGGTTAATGAAATAGCAAAGAAAAATATTCTTAGAAAAATCTGTTTATGTGAACGCTCACAATGCCAGAACCTCGTGATTCTTGTATGTCCTCATTCATCATGGGACATTCTTGCATGAAGAACTATGGGATATATCTCGTAGCTACAATCACATACTGTGGGGGAGAAAATCTACCTTCAGCATTCAAATAGACCAAAACCCAAGAGCTCGTTAAACCAAACCCGCATCCAGCCGAAGATTTATTCAGTTATAGACATACTTTGAAACCGTGGGAAGGTATTACTAAACAAATTCATCATAGGAAATGTTATATTCTGTAGCCAAGAGGCCAGTATTAACATCTGGGAATCAGTATTCAATGCCTGTCAATCCAAATCTGCCAGTCCTATATTTATATAGTGATTATTTGGCCGCTGTATGATTCTGCAGATGTATTTCTGTGAAATAAAGCACAGTTTTGGAACAACATTTTAAGGAAATGGTGTGGTGAATCTGTATCTGGGCTTGTTAACACGACCTGGATAACAGTGGGTGATGTGAGAAGAGTGTGAGTGTAGCCAGTGTGTGTGAATAGTTTCCACAACTGTCTCCGCTGAGAGGGTGTTTGCCCAAAAACTGATAATGCTGAGGAAATTAAGAGTGACATTTTGCTTCAGGTGACCACCAGCTGGATCAAACAGTAGCCAAGGCTTATCAAGAGACTTCTAAGAGAAGGAGGAGTGAGTTTGCAAGCACAAAGCAAGCAGGAAAATTTCTGACTCAGTGGTAACCTTGGTATCAGCAGCTGTCAAACAAGGTTTGGTATTCCCAGAAGTTGCCCTGCTGCCATTGCAACGTGTGCCTAGGCCTGACAGAGCATCGTCCTCATCAAATGGCGTCCACAGCCTGCCCTGCAGCCAGGGGGCTGACAGTACCGGGTGCCACAAGTTGGGACTCCAGGGGTGGCTTCTCACCAGCATGTTGATCAGCAGGTTGTATGAAGGGAGCAACGCAGGCACACGGGGGTGCATGTAAATATAGGAACTGGCACTCAGAGAAAAGGGGGTGCGTGTAACCCACACTGTCTGGGCCAGCGGGCTGCATGCATCCAGCTGTGTGAAGGGTTTGTGTGTGCTGGTACCAGAACTTCCTGGGACCAGGGACAGAAGGGTGTTTAGCGAATTGTAAGAACATATTTACAGTCTCCAGGTGTCTCGTATTGTGGTTTATCTGTTGCATGCTGACATTGATCCTGCAAGTATAGTTCACTGACTGCCAGTTAATTACATGTTGTTAATAAATCAATAAATCTCTTCAATCCTGATTTGATTTAAAGCGCATGTTCAGCAATTGTTCCCTGCAATGAGGCTGTTCTATTTTGCTGTCGTTCCTATGAAAGCAGACATAATCTGTACTCAGAAAGTCAAGGCACCTGCCTTTCTTACTAAATCATACCTTACTTCTGGAATGGACATGAGCACCAGGGCCGGACAGTGTAATACATCACTATCTACACAGTGCTGGATCACTGAGAAACAGGGAGAGGTATTGTGGGAAGTTTTCTGAAGGTGAGAAAACAATTCTCTCCAGCCCGTATGCCTGAAATTAGAAATAAATCATTGCCTGTGCCCAGTAACAATGCATTCTGCAGAAAATACTGCCCATGTAACAGAGCCAGGGTCACTGCTAGCTTTGCTTAGCTGCCCAGGCGGCGGTCAGGAAGATTTTGTCTGGGGTAAGCTGTTCACTTGACTTGAATCAACTTTCAAAGTTGCCACCCATAACAGAAGCTTTACAAAGAACTTTATGTAAGTTAGAATATGCTTTCCTCATCCCAAACTCTTTTTTTCTCTATATTACTGTTCTTCTAACTACATCGTTGTTTAAGACATTGATTACCTATAAACAGAGTGTGCCAAGTGTGAATTTATGGTGTATGAATTATATAGAATTGGAAATACCATAAAATTCAATCTGTAATTATCTATCTTCTTTTAGGTATATTTGTATGCCACTAATAGAATTCCTACAAACTCTATAGAGAATAATGTCGTTAATGGGACAGCTACACACAAGTTGTGTGCCTGGGATTTGAGCTCTCTTATATTTGGAGAGGTAAAGGAACTTTTTAAAATTTTAAATCCCTTATTATAATTATATATATTTTAATAGGTATATATTGTTCTAAAATATGGGCAAAATTAGCACAAACAAGAGATGGGTAATAGGGTAATTCCTCCCTCCCCACTCCCTGTAAAAATAGAAAGGGACTGTAAAAACCCTCACAACCTTGCCTCACAAAAAAAAAATTACAAGGGAAACATGTTTCCTGTGGAGTTACTTTTCTTTAATCTTTTAACATTTTGTAAGGAATTGGGGACAAAGTAGTTAAATCAAAATTTCAGCCCATTTTAAGGGACTAAAAACAACTAAATGACTGTAATGTGCTATGGTATTGCGAAGTGCCTCCTCATCAGACTCATGCAACCATCCTCAGGACAGATTCATGTCCCAAAGCACTGCTTCCAGAGTTCACACATCAACCCATAAATCCCCTCCACATTTCAGGATGTGAACAACACATTCACATTATCATCATTAAACTGTTTTGCACCATGCAGCACCACTACCAAAGCTCACAGCCCCAGCTGCAGTTGTGATGTGAGCTCTGATATAGTACCTTGCCTCACTATACTCTCAGATACTAAAATTGGCAGCTCAGTGAAGTTTGCATATTCACAGAACAGAGTTCGTTATAATTTTCTCACATTCTGTCCTACACTTTCTACAAAAGCAGTGTCTGCAGGTGTAAATAAGGCCAAACTTGGGTCTCAGATACATACGGATTCTCTTTGTCCAGCAGTCATACCTGTTACGTCATTCTATTTTGGAAGCAGGAAGAAATGAGGATTTTAAAAGCCAATCTTCATCCTTGGGAATACCATGCCTCAAGACTCACTCTTTCAGTGAGGGAAATACTTCTCTGTGCAAGACAGCTGCTCAAGTTCCACACTGTAAAACAGACATCACGACTTTCACCAAATACCAGGCATGTAGAACTGGTGTTCATCCATCACTGCAAGATCTCATCCCTCCTTCCTCCCTTGTAGAATTCAGGCAGAAATGAGCAGATTTTAAAGCTGTAGAAATTTAGAGATGGAAGAAATTCTAGAGATATCATTCAGTCTGGAAGTGAACTCTCACTATAGGAAAAAACCCACTGTAAAAACTATAAAACATAGCCATCATGACCTTTTCAGGCTTTCCTACTTCTTTGAGTGCAAAATGCTGCATTCTGTGCTGAACTCCACACCACTGATGGATGGACTTGGTGATCTTAGAGGTCTTTTCTACCTTAAAGATTCCATGATTCTATGAGTCTATCAAATTATGACAAATGTGCCCGGGCCAAGAGTGCACTCCCTCCATCCTGTGCTCAAGGCCAGACCTCTGGTGAAAGAGAGCTGTTTCAAAAGCCTCTGCTGCCTCGGTGCTCCTCAGAAAAATGTTAGAAGAAACTTCAGCAGAGACTCGTCCAAGCACCTAGGTTAAGAAGCCTCAGCAGAGGCTCCACACTTCTTCTGGAAGCTGCTATTAAGGTAAGGGTCTCAGCTCCAGCCCCTGCCTAAGCTCTGCTTCTATGGTGTTGCAGCCAAGCCTCCCCTCTGGCCATGTACCCCTTAGATCTGGAACCTGTCTCTGACTCACCAACTCAAATTCCTGGTTTGACCTTGGACTACCCTCATCACTATGGACTTCTCTGGTGATCTGGTCTGCTGCTTGAGCCCTGGTTACTGTGACTGGACCTGCTCTACCCTTCCTGTGTGAGCACTGTTGCACTGCTCCCTTGCCAGTGAGGCCAGAGCTTCTGCCTGCCATGTTATTCTGCTCAGCTTCCATCTTCCCTCGCCTTGGTGAGGCACCTCTCCTTGCTGCTCCCTGACAAGATGTAGTCAGAGCATGTTTATTAGATTAGGTTTTTCAGTGTGCATAGACACATGTCAGCTCATGAATTCCCAAAAGCCTGGGAAGAAAAACAGTTACAAAAGCCCTTCCTGGAGCTCCCAAAGAAGCAGCCCATCTGAGCCTGGACAGAAGGAAAAATGCTGATAACTGTTAAGCTGGAGAGCCCAGTACAGAGATTGGCAGTTTGTGAAAGGCTGTTGCAGGGATAGGACTAATCTGTTTTCCATATCCATGGAGATCCATAAGATGAGGTGTAAAGGAGCTTAATTACAACAAGATTCAAGTTAGACATTAGGAAAAAGTAACAGAAATGGCAAGGGTAGAGGCGCACTACTGGAAAAGATAAACTCAGGTGATTGTGGAATCTCAGTTGAGAGATTAAAGAAACATCAATGAAGAAATACATTTGTAGAGTTAATGAAGAGAGACAGAGCAGGAGAGAGGGAATTAGATGCAATGTTGAAGTCTCTTTCAGCTGTTTTTTATGATTCATGATCTCTTGATTCTTACTTTGCAGCAGATAATGCCTAGGTGATGAGCAATCACCTGGGCAATCACCAACCGCATGAAGTTTAACAAGAGTAAGTGCTGGATTCTGCACCAGGGAAGGGGCGACCCTGGCTGTACATGCAGACTGGGCGATGAGACACTGGAGACCACAGACCAGCCATGCTGAGAGGGACTTGGGGGTCTTGGTCAACAGCAAGTTGAANAAAAGGACATAAAAGTATTGGAGAGTGCCCAAAGGAGGGCAACAAAAATGGTGAAGAGTCTAGAGGGAAGACATATGAGGAGAGGTTGGAGTCCCTTGGCTTGTTCAGCCTGGAGAAGAGGAGACTAAGGGGAGACCTCATGGAAGCCTACAGCTTCCTCACAACGGGGGAGTGAAGGGGCAGACGCTGATCTTCTCCCTCTGGGGACCAGCAACAGAACCCAAAGGAACGGCATGAAGCTGCAACAGGGAAGGGTTAGGTTGGAGATCAGGGAAAGTTGCTTCACCGTGAGGGTGGTTGGGCACTGGAACAGGCTCCCCAGGGAAGTGGTCACAGCACCGAGCTTGACTGAGTTCAAGAAGCATCTGGACAACGCTCTCAGTCATCTGCTCTGATTGGGCGTGTCCTGTGCAGAGCCAGGAGTGGGACTCGATGATCGTTATGGGTCCCTTCAAACTCGGGATATTCTATGATTCAATGATTCAATCACACTGTCTGGATTTCCTTTGGGAAAGAAGAGAGTCCTGGTCATAGAAACTTGCTGATAATGCATCCAGCTAAGGAATTTTTTATTTGAATATTTATAAAAATATTCATATTCATGTGTAACAGAAGTACATATAGTGCTCTGTGTACATAAATACATTGCAACGAGAACCAAAGAGGAAATCTTACACTCCTTACTTGGAGAAACTGGTCAGTAATCAAACCAAACAGAAAGACTGGATAGACGGAAAGAAAACTCCCCTCCAAGAGGTACACTTACAGAAAATTACATTTTCAGATGTTGTTGATGTAACAATAAAGAGAATATAAAAACATCGATGACTGATAAACTCTGTGTACCTAAAATCCCTGGTTCAGCCTTTCAAGCACACTGAAAGATTGGCTGTTGGGTACACAAAAGTGTGACACAGTGAAATGAAAGCACTTCTCATTTGTTCTGAAAGTATTGAGTTTAACAACTATTTTTAACACCAGAATTACTAAGAACAGTTTCAACTGTCCGAAGTACATTAATAATGCATTATTTTCCCAGTTTGCCTGCAAAAACAAAGGTATACATAAGGTGCATAAAACAAATGCAGATGTTATAAATGGAAGAATTGAGTTTTACATCAAGATGAGAAATGTTATCATAAAGTTATAAGAGAATGGACATGATCAAACAGAGCACATCTGAAACTTTCCTACATAATAAATCATGCCAAGAAAACCGCATGCACTGTACTGACTCCATCAGACACTGAACACCATCACAAAGCACGACCTGCACATTTGGCTACATTATCTCTTTCTTGCATTAGACAAAAACCTCATAAACGATTGCAGTTATCTATATTTGACTGTTACTTTAAAGGTTATAGGAGAACTGAATGCAGTTTTTAATTTGAGGCACAAAGAAATGAGTGTCACAATCAGAAAAGTTGTTAGGATTATTGACACTGTACATTGCTGAAGGTGGAAAATATTTTCTGGTTTTGATATACTTGTCAATAGTGAGCTACTGGGCATTGCAAGGACGCACACGCCTAGGTCATAGCTGGCATGTCTTCCCAGCTCCACCTCAACCTTTTTTAAATTCTATTTTTATTTCACTAGCTATGACGGTTTTCATGATAAGTTTTCTCACTCTATGAAAACCGAAGGGTTTTGTTAATGCACAGAGTATACACTCACTGTGTATACACATTTGATGTGATACAAGAGGAATAGCTTTAGCTAAAAAGCTTCTGAAATATTTTTGTAATTTTTACTATAAATTATGTGTTTCTTCAGGGCAAAGACCGACATCAAATAGTGTGTAACATCATCATTTCTTCCATAGTATAGTAAATGCAATCATCCACACAGAAAGCACTCAAGAAAAATCTCACGTCATGATGCTCTCAGTTATCATCTGAGCTGAATGCCTGAAAAGTAACCCTGCAACTTTTGAAATGCTATTTTCTCAGGGTAATAAAATTTTTCAGATTAAATATTACAGATTTGATAAATGATGACAAACCTTGAACTGATTAACAAATCAATTTGTCTTACTCACTGTTTTTCCTTAAAAGAAAATTACATAAACACAAGAAATAGACTCCAATATTTTCATTCAAAACCAGACAGAAATGATTTCTGAGTAAAGCTAAGATTTTTTGCTTTATGATTACAAATTGAGAGAATAATTACTTTACACCTTTATTTTTTTGAGAAAGATAAGATTTTTATCCAGTTGCCAACTATGGACAATACTATGAATAGCACTATCGATACTTAACAGGAATATTCAAATTAACTAGTGTAACATGATAAATACATAAGAAATAAACACATTAAGAGTTCTTCTTTGTTTTTTGCTGTATTTCTTCTAGTAGTTTAAAACTACCATACAACGGAATAGCAGAAGAGTTGAATACAAAGGTTTCCCAGAGGACTCAGGAACTTCCAGCACTACTCACTGCTGCTATGGAAGCAATGCCTTTCTTTGTGATAATATGGCTGTACAGCTCTGACATTTGCCAGACCACACATATCATCATTATATCCATCCTGTGTAATGACCTAAAACTCTCAGAAGATAAGGTAATATTTTAAAAATCACTGCTAAGTAATATTTTGGAGATCTGACACTTCAGAAATGGAATTATTCTTGGGTTCCTTAGAAAATATAGACAAATGTAAAGTTACAAAAATAAACTAAAGGTCTCCTCTCTTTTTTCTACCAAAGTGTCTGAATTTCTAGCTATTCAAATTATATGTGGCCTAACAAATAGCATGATCTCAGTTTGGATCACTGTATCAAAGCTGCAGGAGACTGTCAAATTTATATCTATAGGCTGTTTTGATGATTAGGTATAACTGATTCTGTTCTTAGGTAACAGAATGTAGTTAATTACCTTCTGGTGTTTGCTCCAGACCTCTGTTATATAGCAATATAATGTATTTAAATTACATGTTTACAACGCACCTCACCCCACCTATGAGAAGAAATGGACAGAAAATAATAAGGGGAAAATACTACTTAATTAGTCTCAGACTAAACTTTAATTTCATAATTACTGGAGAAGGTCTGACTAAATGCAGGTATATCCTGGTTGATTGCTTCCCTCTGGAAAGGAAAGCTGATATTCGTCCAACAGTTTGGTAATGCTCCGAAAACAATCTCATTAGGGACCTCCTAAAGGTAGAGAGTCCTGCCTCATACTGGAGATTCTGGTTTTATCCTCTTTTGCTCACCGACAACTTCAGCAGGATTTTCAGAGACCAAGATACACATCAAGTGCACCTGACTGCTCAGGTGCTGCATGCCAGCATCTGAACAATAGGATGCTCTGCAAGAAGAAATTAAGTAATTCATTGATCTTAATGCATAACTTAGACTTCTCTTCAAGTGCAAAGCAACCGCATTTTAATGGAAGAGAACCTGAATATAGGTAAAACGGAAAAGATAAGTAGCCTTCCTGTTGGCCTTACATGCGCTTGTTCACCAAACAGTATGTTTTATTCTTAATGACTATAAAGTTGAAGACATATACTCTAAAGTGATTCAAATTCTACCCAATCTTAAGACTGGGAAACCACTTCTCTATCTCAAAGTCTTGGAAACATCTATGATTTGGCCTTCTCTCTGCTTATTCAATAATTATATGAACTTCTCATTTATCGTTCACAAATTAGCCTACAATGTCCAAATATTCATACCTTCTAAGTTCAGATACAGCAATCCTCTGTTAAAGTAAAAACCAACCAACCAACCAACGAACCAACCAACCAACCAGCCAACAAACCCAGCCAACCAACCAAAAACCACACAGAGAATAAAGAAGTTGCATTTCCTAGAAAAAATCCAACAGGTACAAAACGCACCATCCCAATATCTTAGCAACATAATCACTGTGAATGTGTCTCATTTCCCTCTCCTTCCCATTTCCCACAGTCCAGCTTTTTATAGTGGTTCTTTATTCAATGGAGAAACAGCATATTATCTCTGCAGATATTCAAAATTCCTACAGCAATCTGCTCGGGTTACTAAAATACCTCTGAGAAGGGTCATGCCCCACGGCAGACACATCCAACAGAACCCCTGTACCAAAAGCCTCGCATGCATGAGTACAGAAGACAGAACCATCACAGTGATCAATCTGCAAGTCTGCAAGATAAACAAACCATTTATAATAAAGTTTTGGGCCCACCCCTCATTGATAAACATGTTACAAATTTAAGGCTAAATTTTAATGTGGCATTTAAGTTAAAAAACTATAGCTCAGATTAAAAAGCAGCTTTAATGCATTGCAATAAAAATCCAGTAAATTCAGTAGACCCTCTGACTAAAACAGGTTCAGAAGGCTTTTCTAAAATGCCCTGAAGGATGGGATTCATTTCACATTGGTCTCACGGCAAACCCAAATGTTTCATATTCAGTGAAAAATGTACGCATTTCAGTTACGTGCTGTTTTCTGGAACATAACATTTCTGCTACTGTAATGACTTATTTCTGTTTTAAACAAAACGGATGCTGATAAGATGGTTTCATATGCGATCGCATAAGGACTGTTTTGGTTTTTTTAATTATTTTTTGCAGTACTAACTCCCAAACTGTGCCAACGAGGTTCAGTTTCAGCTTCTAGATCTTTGTGCATACAGTGATTCCACTTCGCATATGTTGTTTGCAGTGGGGACTTTGTTGTTTATTGACAGCAGATGATTCATTACCAAACAATTATTTCTTTGAACATAATAGAAAACAGTACACACGCCATCCATCCTCTCCCAGGCAAAGTACAAGTGGGTGCAACTCGAACAGAGCGCAATATTAGCTTTACTGCTACTGATAGGTAAATTATTTATACATGTACAGACACATTTCCCCAAACTAGTAATGTTCAGTGATTGCACCTGCATTATAGTACGGAATATTAAAAAACAAAACAAAACAAACCTGAATGTTTTATATAGGGGAATAGTCCCTATGTGTAAAGCCCATTTTCCTCAGCTCGTTAGTTGGTATAACGCACATATGACTTCCTCTACAAGAAAACTTGACAGATGTCTTCAAGCTTTAGGGTTTTTTTTGGTAAGAATCACTTTCAAGGCTTGTGCTCGTACAGTAGAGCTGATGAAAACATGATTGCTTTTCATGGCTCCTCCTCCGCTGCTGGCTAGGCACATTAAAAAGACATAGCTGTCTATCTCAATGTACACATGCCATAGTAAAATGAGTGTTATTTACTGATAAAAACCACACGACAGCAGTTTAAAAACAGGATTTATTCTGTCAGTCAAATTAGGGAGGCAGAATATTCTCTGTGCCAAGTGATTACTGTCTGGGTCTAAGTGTGGCGAACTGCCAGATCAATTATAATGGTAGAGAAGAGGAAATATGAAGACAGATTGGCTCAATTCTAAGCAGAAGCATCACTAAAAAAGAAACCCAGGGACATTTTAAGGCAACATCCAATTACTTAAAAGTGCATCTTTGGCCTATGCTGCAGATTTTATTTATATGGTTTCTTCCTACATGGAGTGTAAAAAGGGAAATCAGCATAGAGTTGGACAAATCAGGTATAAATAAAAACCACACTGATTCCACTGATATAACCTGTACGCTTTGATGCCTTGGAGACGTAAATTTCTGAATGTCAGTTTTTACAACAAAAGCCTAGGAATATCACGGAGTAACGAACTCAGAAGATATCCAATAAAATTTCAGATATGATCACATTAAGATACTACCATTTCTCNTCATACCCAAGCTTTTGCTCTGGTATTCATTATTTTATGAATATTTTACCTTTCCCAAAGCAGGAGGAAAAAGGAGAGTAGTGGGACTGGTAGATTAAAGTCACTGAAAACTGATCTACTGTTAACTTTCTTCTTATAAAGAAATTTTTTTAAAGCAGATAATCGTGTAAGTCTTTTCATACTATTATTATTATTAATAATGGGATTCATCCTCTCAGTTGCACATCTCTATTCCAGGTCCCTAAAACCAATGTGCGATACATGAGTTTCCATGAAGGAAAACAAGAGTTAAGTATTCTGGAGGATAAATTCTTCAGCCTTGTAAGGTGCGGTCTGATGAGTCTTGAGGTGAAACCTAAAGGAGTTGATCCAATCCTGACAAAAGATGTAGATGCTCCACAGTGGTGCACGATTAGTGTCTGATCAATATTTCACAGTGCAAAATGACATAGTTTTGAATGAGACATACATCTAAGATCCTGCAGTCTTCAACATCATAAACAGTATCTGGCCAAATTAAAACTGGGTATCTAGAAACAGATACAATATAGTAACACTAAATGAAGAAGAAACATTCAGGGTTTAATCCTGGAATAATTGCATGATGGTGTTTATGCATGAAACTGTTAGATTCCTATTTTACAAAACTTTGGAATTAATTAAAATTCAGAGAGGTGCAGAAATGTGAAACTATTAAGTTCGAGAGATTTGCACTGGAGAAAAAAGGAAAATTAGTCCCATTATTTTGCAGCCTGCTGCATGATGACTATTAAGAGGATGCACAATATATCAGGTCTTAAAGATACCTTTTGCTAGACTTTGAAGAAGATTTATGACAAAAAAAGGAATGAAACAACTTTTATACCAAGACTCAGAAATGGTAAAAAGGCAAAAAAGATAATAGTATGAGTCTTAACATTTTTTATTCATTAGGGAGGATGGTTCATCTTTAACAGAACAGAGATTAGAAATGAGTAATATTGCTATAAAAATCTGAAAATAAGCACAGGAGAAACTAATGCTAAGCACTGTCAGTTGGTACTCCACTTTCCTTTTCTTAACACACCATTACGAAAATGTATTTATCCTACATAAATCTATCTTAACAATACGACGTATTCAAAAGAAAATTACATTTTGTACATTATATATAACTGGTTAACTGATGGCTTCAAATCAGGAATCATCATACCCGGGAGCATTCTTTGTTAGGGGGCCATTTAGTATTACATAAGAAACTGGAGGCGAAATACCATTCAGTTAACTGAGTAATTGTTCAGTTTCAAGCCAGCCTGTCAATGTGTGGAATTACTATTTCTATCTTGAACGTATAAGCAGGGGAATATAACTCCCTCTATTTCCTCTTTATAACTGCAATATATAAAATAAGAAAGATCAATGCTGGGATGCCAGAGTTATTTCTGCTGTCATTGCTTTAAAAGGATACTGAAAAAAGATGGAGAGAACGAGTTGTGTGAATGATTAAAAATTAGAAATAACCACCATTATAATTAGACAACAAAACTGCAATCTATTTTTTTTTCAGCCACGAAGAGGTTAAAATTGATTTAACTGACAATAAATGGAGACTAGAATTAAGACAGATTTTTTTTTTTTTATTTTTTTTTTCTGCTAAGGGCAACTAACCACTGAAATAATTTACCCAGGTACAGAAGGGATACTCCACGATTTGAAGCCCTTAAATTGTGACCAGACATCTTTCTATAGTCCAGACAGAAGGTTCAGGCACAAACCAGAAACTTGCAAGCAGCATTCTTTGACCTCTGTTCAACAGGTTAAACCTGATGACCACTAATGGTCCTATGCTGGTATTGAAATTTGTGCATTTTAAATGGTTCTCCACACTAGCATTTACTCTTTCTAATGTATCTCAGGATCCAGAGTGATGACTCTTCTCTTATGACTGCCTTATCACTATCACTTATCAATAAGTCCTTTCTCTTTAGAGGAATTTAATTTTCTTTTGTCAAGAAAAATTCAAGATATGTTTCTCATAGTATGCAACTTAAGCTGATCCAGTAACGAAGTCGAGTCTGCAGCACAATTTCTAAATCCACTCATGCTTAAAACAGACGTCTCACACGTTAGGCCAACAGCAGAACATACATGTGCAGAAGGTGACGACTGCCATCTGCTTTCTAAGACAAGTGGGAAGGAACATCCATCTGAAGTACCTGACAAGCTCCACAGCTCCTGCCCCTGCGAGCCAGGAACACTTTCCCACTGACAGTTTTTATTCGGAGAGGAGAGGAGAGGAGAGGAGAGGCAGATTTCTAAGAAAAACTAAGGGAACTGCCTGCAGTTTCTTACATTACTGGCCTGACTCCCTCAGTTCTGCCTGCAGCTAAATCCCCTGGAGTGTAGGGTCAGGCACAGTGCCAGCACACACATCCCAGTCGGATGGTTAGACCAGCAGAGCCCTTCCTGAAGCTACAGACGAGGTGTCCCTGCAACATCAAGGATACGTAGTTAAACATTAACACAGAAAATGCTATAATTAGGGGCACACACATGTTTTTAGCTGCATCTACTTATGTGTTATATTTACAGGCTAGATAAGCTCTTTAATTATAAGATCACACCATTGTTCACATATCCTTAAATTTAGTTTATGTGGAACTATCATTTACGTGATAGTTTTTAGTTCATCAGGTCTCTTGTACGCTATGGTAAATAGTTCAATCTTCCAAACAGTTCCATCAGTCCAAACATACAAAAATAAATTCTTTGAGAAATAGCATTTTTTTTTAATGTAAATACTACATTTTAATGTAAATACTACATTAGTGCTTAATACAGTAATTCAAACACAATCTAGACACTTGCTGGATATTACTTTGGATTTCTTTTACGGTATAGTCAGTAAGCTTTAAGTTGCTCTCTGACTCACCTCAGTCAGCCTGTAAGTGCTGTAACGCAACACCATATCAACATCTGAAATGAAATCTATTGCTGTGGACACTAGTAAGTCTAACTGAAACTGTTAGTGTAATCGTCAAGTACTAATAACTACTAAAGCACTGATTTGGTTGGACCTTCTTCCCCTTCCTGGAAATTGCATTTCTATCCATTACATTTCTGTAATTCAGACAAGTGACACTTCTAAGAGTTGATCCTGGCTAGATGAAAAAAAAAGAAAAAAAGTAATAAAAAATAACTAAAAAACTTGCAGGAAAAAAAAGTATATACTGCACAGTCAAGTCCTTTCTGCAAGCCAAAACACCAGCAATTCTGCTATTGACTTTTCACTTGTGGCTTGTGCTGAAATAAGGGACAAAATGGCATAGTCTCACGTATGTGTCTTCTTCTCTATGCATATGTTCCACAATGAAATAATAAATATTCTCCTTGTTCTGATAACTCTCACCTTCAGTATTTCTATTATAAAAATCCTAGATCAAAAGCGTATAACCACAACTCACAACGGGTCATAGGGCAAGTCAGCAGCTCTGCTAAGAAACTTCCTTTGAACGGTGGATACAGAAATCCTAACTGGTTTAGTATCATAATATAATCCCATGAATTTTAGTATCATAATACAGTCCCATGAATTATAGAGCAAAAACATATTAGAGATTTCTACTCATTTATTTTCCACTACCCAGTTCTTAATTTACTTCAAGGCATTAGAGGGACTTTTTTCTCCCTGAAACAAGAGGCAGCAGAATACATCATGGACAGATTTCCTCTTCAGTAATATTATTATTATTCCACTTGCTCACTGCCAACCTGTCCATGAGCAGGAATCCAATCTCCCCTGCCCTTGTCACTCGGTATTTTTGATGCTCCCATCTGCCTTTCAATCAGTTCCATAAAGGAAAATCAGCCACTTCTAACAACTTGGTAGCTGACCCTAATAATACAGAATTATCAACTCAGAGGATAATTTAGTTTAGATGTGACCTCTGGAGGTCACACAGTAAAACTCCCACCTCAAAGCAGGGCTAACTTTGAAGTCCAAGCAGGTTGCTCAGGGCTTTGTCCATAGATGGAGATTCCACAACTTCTTCGAGCAACCCAACCCACAGCCTGCCACCCACACTGGAGATTTTTGCCCTCTATAGCTAACAGAATTGGTTTCTGTGTTCTCATACAGCATAAAGTGTCCTAGTGAAGAAGATTATTCCTTTTCCTGTGTGTACTGAAGAAATAATTGTTCTCAGTCCCTTCCCAGAGGCTCCACCATTCCACTTGTCAGAGGCGATATCCTGATTGTCCCGTCTGACCTCCCACTCAACAGCTGACTGGACTACTCATTTCGTCAAAACTAAATGGTTTAGGAAAAAATTGCCATTAAAACTGCTTATGCAACCCCATACCACTGACTTATGTTCGTTTTTTTCTTTCAGCTTTTTTAACATAAAATATGCATGTAATTTTCTTTCACTGTGGTTTCACATTTACTCTTTAAATAGTTTTGTTTTTTTTTAAATCATTTCCAAAGTTTGAATATTTTCATAGGTTACACAGTGCTTGGTCACACGACCAGTCCTCTCAGCTTTATTTCCAAAGTAAGTGTAGCTGTGTAATGTAATTTTTAACCAGTATTCTCAATGTTTAACTATGTCACCTGGAAGATGTACAGAAAAATGTCATCAGGCTAATTCCTTAGTAGAGGAACAAATAAATCAGCATTCTTTGTAATTACATCCCTTCACTCTGAGTTACAATTTTTTCCAGTTCCAGGAACAGCTGTTCTTCCTTGTGCAGTACCTTGTATTCTGGACATTTACATTCTAGTGACCCTTCTTGAGGCAGAAATGTACCTGCTACATTACCAGCTGTTTTCCAAAAGGATAGTCGACTTCTCAAGCTGTGCAGAGATCCAGAAAGGATTTCACTGAAGACCCAGTTGTTATAAGAGGAATATGAACTTACTAGCACTGAAAAATGGATGCTTGTGAGACTGCCAGCATTTGAATGAAGTGACATCTGGTCAAGCTGTCCTAAATACACATAGAGACACAGACATGCCAGCCATGGTGCAAAGATATTTGGGAGTCAGCTAGTAAATCTTAAGTGCAAAATTCACTATAGGAAGCATG
Source organism: Psophia crepitans (assembly GCA_013399095.1). Classification (NCBI taxonomy): domain Eukaryota; kingdom Metazoa; phylum Chordata; class Aves; order Gruiformes; family Psophiidae; genus Psophia; species Psophia crepitans. The sequence continues at coordinate 404,030 of VWZZ01006070.1, read as the reverse complement.
CTGTTCCAGAGATTACTCACTAGGGCACAAAACAACTCACTTTTTAAAAAGATGCAAGTGGTTGCCAGGTAATGTAAGCTGAATGAATTAAAGTCACTCTGAAGTAATATTCCCACACAGACAAGTCTTCAGGGAGTCATTTGGAAAAACTTATCATAGGTATAATGAGTGCATACTATGCGCATGATTCCAGCTAATGATATCCAGCTCTGTTCCATTATTGCCAAAATTAATCTTCTTGCTATCATTCAGAATACAAAATACTTAACTCCTTTGAAAAAAAAAATATTTCCAAGAAATAAAAATACCTTCTCCAACAGACAACTTAAAAGTTAACTATCAGTGGTACTGAGAACTCTTGTCTTCTCTAAAAAGCTGTGTTTGGTACCATCATGAAAAGAAACACTGAGGTCAGTGCAAATACTCCAGAGAACTAAACTCAGGAAGAGAAACTGTAAAAATAAATGGGTTTGCATACCAAATAAGATCATGGCCCAGCAGTATGGAAACCTTATGTACCAGAAAAGAAGAATTTGACTTTCTGCGTTCTTTGAGAGTACTAAGGGAGAAGTATGAAGGACTATGTAAGGGATCTCGATACATTACTTGGTGTCTTTTTCACATGCTGTCATTCAGCATTTGAAATTACTCCTGGTTCAATTACTTCACTCTCCCATTTACCAGCCTAGAAGCAGTAAAAGGCCTTTCTATCCGAATTCCAGCTGCAGTAATTGAACTAATTCATCAGTCTTAACAAAGCCAATACCTTTGTCCTCTGATTTCCTTCCCCTCAAACCCATCAACCATGCTAATATAAGTTAATATAGCTCAGTGATCATAGAACTCTGAACATGTTTCTTTTTTTCTTACTCTATAATTGACATGTTTTCTTTTCCACTTCTCTCTCTCTCTTTTTCTTTTTTCTTTTTTTTTTTTTTTACTTTATATCCTCTGTATCACTTTACAGTTACTAATGGCCACAGAGAAAAGTCTGGACTTCACAAAGCCAGCTTCAACAATTATTTCAAAGATTGGTATGTCAGTTCAGTAATGCTTTGTCACTCAAAATGCCCCTATTTATTGCTTCCCACTCTACAGGGGAACCATTATCCCTCACTGTATGTGTCAAGACCTACGAATGCTGTAAGAAAAATTCCATTATTTAAGTCAAAGTAGATATCAGTTATGTAAACAATCCCCTAAAATTAGGAAAGGAAACTATAAAACTCTGAGATCATTACAGTTTGCTACTTCACTGCTTCAGTGAGCAGGTAGCACTTCTATTCATAAATCGTCTTGAGAATGGTTTTCACCTTCCTCTGTTTGTCACATTGATCATCTCTATTCTGGACCTCTGGGTAACCACATTGCTCACCTTTACAGGGGTGATGTTCTTTTATAGTCACCTCTTTTCCTTAGCTTGCTAGAAAAAAGTGTTTCTTTCCTGCACGTGTAATTCTCTTTTCCCATTGCATCCATCCACAAGTGGTTGAAAAGTAAAAATACAAGAAAGAAGCCAACATCACTGACAGTGGAATGGAGCTGCTGATTATTTTATACAGAGAAACTTATTTAACTTCTTTAACTTTTTCTGAACTTCAGCAGCTCACAAAAAGTTTTAACATACTAAATATAGACTTATTATCAGAGGAGATGATGCAAATATGTTTTACCACTGCTCTATGATTAGTTGGTTTAGCTATTTGGTACAATGTTCAGGAAGAGAGCTGATCGGGAGTTGGAAAGTTAATATATTAACAGATCACTTATAACAAAAAATAGCCTCTTTGTTCTTGCAGATTTTATAAAGCATGATGAAAAAATGACAAAACCAGTATTGGCCACTGCTACTATGGGTACCCTTGCATTAGTGATATTAACTGGCAAATCCAGACTGTGAAGGCAAACAAGGAATGGGGAATATGAAGAGAATACACGAAGAACATCTGAAAATGTGTTCTTAGTTTGATTTCGTCAGGAAATAAACTAAAATAATTTTTTGATCTTTGTTCCCTCTCTCTAGTAACTTTTGAGTTAATAGATTTTCAAACTTATTCCAAAAGAGGAGTAGAAATACCAAAACATATAATTCCAAAAGTTTAGTGAAACCTGAAAGGTGTGTAGATCAGCAGGTATGAAATCATTACTTTCTGAGGAAAAAGGCAAGCAGTAGGTGGATGTTATGCACTCCACTGGGCGGAAGCCTGCTTGTACAAGCATTTAGTGAAGACTACCCGGACAAAATATGACAAGAGATGACACAACTGTGGTAAAGCAATTTGTCTTTCTTCTGAATTTCAAGAGAGTTGCCATATATTAGTTATCTCACAAAAGAAAAAACTCCACACAAAACCAGTAAATAGAAGACCTTAATTAAGTCATCAGAGGGCAGGTTCTGTACTATGATCTGTGGTCGCATCTGAACTTCAACAATCAGCTAACATTGCCACACCTCCTTTCCTTTTCCTCCATCCTCATTCCCTTTGATTCCCAGAAGTCCTCTTGAAGAAGGCAGTCACAGCTAGCAACCACACAATAACCCTGAACTGAGAGACTATACAGAATGCTTCCTTAATTATCTCTTAGTTATGACTGAGAATGCAAATGCATTTCACTGTAAGTTATCCAGGTTAACTGTAGCACCTTCGGAAGTGGTTCAAGGTCTACGTTGCCATCAATAACTTCAGCTGACACGTGGTAAATAATAGCCCTTGGCTCAGGCCCCAGACAATTCTTATCTAGCTACACTCATCAGAGCACTGCCTGGTGTATAACAAAGTTTTCTGGGAAAATTACAAGTGTATGAGCTTTTCCAGTGGCAATTCTGATACAAAAAACTTTTTACATAAATAGCCCATTTCAGTCATTACAATATGACTTAATTTGGCCTAAGTTGTTCCCTTGTACTGTGTACAAAGGACACAACCATGGCAGAAGAAAAACTTGCAGAACTGAAGACATAATTGAAACATCAGCTGTTTCTGAATGACCCTGAGCAGATGACCCACATCTCATTTCCATGTTGGCTTTTCTGTTTGATACTGAGTCATCATACTACAAAATGGCACCATCCTTTGCTTTACAGGAGGTTGAGAGGCAAGCAAGTGTGGTATATAGTAATTAAATCCTGCAACTACCTATTAGTTCTAGTGATCTCCCTTTGCATTATATGAGATATAGAGCAAAATAAAAATAGTTAATAACAGCACATTGTCAATTGATGTATAAAGGTGATTTTGATGTGATTCAAATTTCATCATGACTAGTTCTTATACATCCATCTACAAATGTCTTGTGCAAGTTACAGTTTCTGACTAACATTAAAAGAAGTACTTTTTAAAATTAGAAAGTGAATCCCTGTTAAATATAAAATATCTAAAGATATACTCAATGCCAAACATTTCTGTACATTTGACATATGACAGAAAGCCAGAGTTGATAGCAGAGATAGTTAAAGAGATGAAATTTTGAAGTGGGCAAAATTGAGATCCAAATTAGGTAAGCATTTAGGCTGGTATTAAATTTGAATGATTTTGACTTTCATGGGGCTCAGACCTATGCTGACCTGTTTAGCAATGTTTGCTTGCATCTCTATTTTACATCTGAATTACAGATGATTAAACAAATAAAATTATAACAGTCCTGTGTATATATTATTTAATCATAGTAAAAAGAAGCACTTCATGTGCTCTTATACACTGCACATTTAATCCAGCCTCTAGGAAGATGATGACTGCAATAAGCACTGCATCAAGTCCTGGATCAGCAATATATGTCAAATACTGTCTTTTCCTAGCTTGTTATTAAGTACCTACATTTATGTAGTAGAACCGTTCCTTTCAGTAGGCTATTCTACTGCTCAGATATTAAGTGCCTACTCTTAATAACTCACCTAAACTTTAATTTCTTAGCTTCAGGCTACTGCTTGACTTTAGAAAATGAATAATTACCTCTTTAGATTTTTATATGCTCAACTCTCTTCTAGACTATTCAATTTAGCTTCTTTGGTCCCACATGTGTCTTTGGAAAAGCTTGTATAAGTTTTGTTTGATTCTCTGGTGTTTTCTTCAGTTTTATTTTATTCTTTCTAAACTGTGGATACCATTGAATCAATATAATGAAATTAATATAAAGTTTGTAATCCGTTTTATGTCTTCATCTGACTCCTTGTGTTCTTCACTGTCTTTTATCCCTCATTTTGTAATGACGGAATTTCTTCCCTGGTGTAAGAAATGCACTTTGTTAATCAGAATGGAAACCACTCTATTGTTCACTCTGAAATGTAACAATTTTCTCTTTAAAGAAAGACGACTGCTTTTAAATAGCATAAAGGAACACTACCACATAGCATTTCATGTCAAGTAGACACTATCCTGCCCAACCTCTAGAAAGTCTGCTTAAATTAATTTGCATTGAGGAAGTCCATATGGCAAAGCCAATATACTTTTATTGAGATGTCTGTCATTACAATGCAAAGTATCTCTTTTTAGGCAGCTTATTGTTACTCAGACTCCTAAAGAATATTAAAAGGACATAATTTAAATACTGGCAACAACAATGAATGCTTTTTCCCTTTGAAAAAGTGCTATGAGATTTATGAATATCAAACATAGCAAGAAATGTGGCCTTTTATGTCAAACATTAATTTTCTTCAATCCAGTTATTTCAAGTCTTCTATAGGGCAATCAGTGCCAGAGAGAAAATTATTCTACTATTTTTTTCAAAGGTTAGTGCCATCTTGTGCAAAACAGGTACTTTCTTAGTCTGTACCCTTGCAAGTCCAGTTCTTTTTCTTTTATGAAATCTCCTTAACTCAAGATTTAAAAAGGGATGTTCTCATAAAGACAAAGGGCAAAAAAAAATCAAGTAAAAATACTTGCTTCAATTTCATATCAATGATAGTGCCTGCATGGCTACCATTCTCTTCACTGCGAAAACACTCTAAAGAAAATTTAAAGACGGGTGACCAACAAAATCAATTTTAAAGCGTTTGTTAATCTGGCTGACAGTCTTTCCACTCTTAGTTTCTATCTACAGTTAGTTGGTCCCAATAAAGATAAAAATGAGGTCATTTTCTTTGCTTTAAGCATTTCAAAAAGAAATCTTTTCAAAAGAAGCTATCAGGTCTGATCCTGCAGGTGTTCTATTTGCAGAATGAGTAGGCACTTTATCAAAATTGCAGGACTACACTGAAATGTACAGTGCAATGGAAATGCAAGCCAATGGGAACCACAAGATCTCAGAACACTAAAAGTTCTTCATGGTGACATCTCAAAACTAAATAAAACACTTATCAAGGTCAAAAAAAAGGTGAAGATCAAATCATGATAATGCGAATCAATTAAACTCCCTCAATTTCATGAATCATAAGAAAAAATACCAAGGCAATAATTTCAAAGACAAACACATTACCAACTGAGAATCACAGAAATGAAATACAATAAAATATAACAAATAACTTTTCAGTGATGTTGCAAAGTAGGTGAAATAACCAATTGTCATTTCGACATGACAGGACACAGCTGCTGGGCAGGAAAAGAAAACAAATATCAAAAACTTATTCATAAAATCATAGAATATGCTGAGTTTGAAGGGACCCATAAGGATCATCAAGTCCAGCTCCTGGCTCCACATAGGACCAGCCCAAGCAGAGCAGATGACTGAGAGCATCGTCCAGACACTTCTTGAACTCAGACAAGCTCCATGCTGTGACGACCTCCCTGGGGAGTCTGTTCCAGTGCCCAACCTCCCTCTCCGTGAAGAAACTTTCCCTGATCTCCAACCTAACCCTCCCCTGTCACAGTTTCATGCCATTCCCTCAGGTTCTGTAGCTTATCACCAGAGGGAGGAGATCAGCCCCTGCCCCTTCGCTCCCCCTCGTGAGGATGCTGAAGGCTGCGAGGAGGTCTCCCCTCAGCCTTCTCTTCTCTAGACTTAGTCTTCTCTATTCCTTGTTTCCACATCATCTGCTGTTCTGGGAAGTACATTTTCTACAACCCTAAATTTCATGTACACTCTGTACTAAGTTTTGCACATGAAGCAATAGCAGTTTGGCACTTAAATACTCATGGCCCTAAAACATAACTTTTCAGTGATATACGAAATTTTGTTCACAAAATAAATTCACATATTCCCCACATCTTCTAAGGAAAAGATTTTATATGAAAGGACCTCCTGGTATGGGATGAGAGTTTGATATGTGTTCATTATGATACAGTAATGAATTGCATGCTTAAGTGCTATTTCTCAAATAATGCATTTTTTTTCCTACCATGACATATTTATATATATAGTAACTCACATTACTTCTATGTACAATGCACACATTAAATATCCATTTTAGGCAGATTTTTAAAAGTACTTTGAATTCAGAAGTCATGTCTGATGTTCAAAGACATCTGTCATCTAGGTAAGCAATTGAAAAGTCAAGACTTCCAAAAATATTGAGCACATCTTCAATAGACTTCCCAACACAGTTCTCTATTGAGATCACAAATGATGCTGAAGGATTTACTAATTAACAAATTAACTAATTAAGTCTACATTTGCCTATTTTACTGGTGCAGAAGCACAGAGGAGTTATATAAACTACAAGACATAAGTCAGTATCACAGTCAAGAAAAGGTCCCAAAAGTCCTGCCTTCCAATCATGAAGAAATGTTTTTCTTCACGTCACACTCAAACACAAAGGACAGCAGTCTGCTCTTCAATATTGCTGCAAATGTAAATGTTTAAAAATTATTTTGGCTACTTTATTTTTGCATTCCCTAAATTATATAAAAAACATTATCAGGTGCTATATAACCTAATCTGCATTTTTTCTGAGTAAGGAAATTGTATACTTTAACTTGTAAAATATTTTAAATGTGAAATGTGCTTTTAGCTTTCAGGGTCTAGAAACTGTTGCAAGCATAAATCAAACTTTAATTAAATTAATTTAATAGGAATTTTGAGTGTTCTGCATGCATAGTTTAGAATTGTAACAATTTTATAACAAGAATGAAGTGATCAAATGGCTTGGCTTTAATAGTTACCATCACATTAGGTAGATTTCTAATTACAATATAGGTTCCAGAGAGAAAACCACAATTAATGAACATATGACCCAGAGTCTTTCAAATCTACTGAACTGTGGGAAGTTTGACATATAACATGCCAAATGCTGGTGGGACAGTGAATAAGGAGGGTGAAGCGCAGAGTGTAGTGAATTCAAATTTTAATTTAACTGTTAATTCAGCCCCAGCACAGACCAATAGTGAGAAAACAAAGTAACTACACCGGTCGTAGGGGCTGTTCAACACTTTCCTTTTTATTGTCCTGCTTTTCTTCTTACAGCTTTGCTAAACTTTTAAATATGTAAGTTTGCATACTATACATCTGATATCTGCTTTAGACTAAATTGTTCTGGAGCTACATGTTCTAGATGCTCTTCTACAACACTTCTTGAGGTGGTCTGCAAATGTGTATTATTCTTTTTTTAGTGCTCAATTTAGATTCTGGGATCTGATTTTGGAGGGAAAAAAGAAAAAAAAAAGCTGCAACTGGAGCCAATGGAAGCTGTTCTTTGCATGTGGCACCTCCTATGCTAGTTAGATGAGAGCCTGTTTTTACAGATCACTCCTCTGTATCACCTTATTATCTATATCCAGCGGATGTTGAACTAGGTTGAGGAAAAAAAACCCTAAAACCCAGACAAAATAACTTGCCCAAAGGGCAGAGGAACACAATGTAAAATTGTTCTTTGAAAGTATTGCTCTTGGAGAAGAATCCTGATCCATGAGAACATGACTCTCAGTGTCCTCAAAGCTCAGAAGCATTCCCAGAAAGAGTTCTGATACAGACTGCAGATTTAATTTTTGATTTACCTGTTCTAAACGCTTCAAATAATGGAAAATAAAAATTATGACATTGCCTCAAATTCAGTAACATGGGCTCAAATATTGGGAAAGCAGATGGTTTTCCAACATTTTCCTCAAATGAATAATTCCATACTAGAATGACACTTTTCCTTCTTGAAAAATTTTTAATGAACTTTTTCTAATGTCTTTTTTCATGCTTAGATCTTAATCTTACGAATATGCAGCTGCTCATCTCCATAAGAATATTTTCAGACAAGTGTGTGTTGGAAGAAAAGCATTCTTCATTTTTTACAGTATTAATAGTCTCTTTTCTTGTTTGCTTTTGTTGCTTCTTTTCATCTTGATCATTTAATTTTCACAGGTTTCTGTGCTGGCTTTCCTAAGTAACCATTGAAGCACCTTTTCCCTTGTGTGTGCAGGAGATCTCCAGAAAAAAAAATAAAATACTGCAGAGCAAATGCTGTTTGACATTTTTTACAGAACTGGATAGTGTAGCACAAACAAAACCAGGAAACTGAATGTAAAAAAAGGTAATTAGACTGGTTTTCTCAAAAAAAAACCCCAAAAAACTAAGGGGAAGCAAATGAAAAAAAAAAAAATAGAAAAAAGTAAGAGGTATGTATTCAGACCTTTATGATTCCAAAACCCAAAGTATTAGATTTAGCAAAAGCAAAACTGACTCCATTTTTCCTTTTCTAATCTCTAGCTATTTTTCCTTAAGTTTATATTTTCCACTTGAGAAGATCCTGGGGCATGATTTCTTTTCTCTTGAGGAGAACAGAACTTTTTATCTTTGGTGTCATGGTATTACAAAACACATGCAACGTCAAAAGAAAAACTTTGTGTCTTTGATCTCAGAATCAGAGTAGACATACTGACTATAATACCAAGACATGCCGCTTTTTCATTTTCTTTTATGTTCAGAGTAGACTCGCCTGGCTAGAGAAAGGCATTTATGGTCTCACGAGCTCCCTATTTTCACCAAGAGATCCAAGGCAGGCATACAGTTTTAAAGGACAGAGCCTTGGGTAGAAGAAACTGTCATGCCATAGAGTTGTCTCTAGCTGTACAGTCTACTCAGAAAAAGGTGGGAATAGATAAGTATTGGATAAAAGAATGAAGTCCACAAAACTCTGCAACATGATTAGCTACTAAGGTCCACTAAATGGAAAAAGATGGGCTTCTCTCATTGCAGAAAAGCATAGCGTTGAACGCACTGGGATAAAGGAAGGGCACTAAGCTTCTGCAAACTTATGAAAATTTTTGGTTTGTCATCAGTTATGACATGACAATATTCTGAAAGTTTACAAAAAGAGAAGTGAAAAAACAAAACATGAAGTCTCAAGAAAATGTAAAAGTAATGTCAGCAAAGCCTTGAAAACTAAATTTGCGCCATAACCAATGATGCTGTATCACAACTCTGCCATGAAATAGACTTTCGTCACTATGAATGGGTTAGAAAACAGCCTGTCACAATTCTTCCAGCATTTTAGGCAGCAAGGCAGACTTTTATGTGAGCTAAGGAATTGGCACATTCTTATTCATAAGTATTTGTCAGAATTTGCTCTTAATAAGAAATACCTCACAAGAGTTTTTCTCCCAACTTTTTCTGTTCCATTGCACCTCCATCCTTTCAATGTCTCAGCTATGTAACAAAATAAACTGCATCACAGATTCCATTCTATGAATAATTTTTAGAGAAGTCATCGCCTAGTATGTCATAAATGCTAAAACCACTAAGAACCTATGACCAAAACAGAATACTTGAAAAAATTAATATGGCATTCTTTGGTAGTATTTCTAGTCATGAAAATTAAAGGTGTCAATGTTGAGGAAACAAGCTATCTTCCACCTTTCGCATTTCATGCAACTACAGAAAGGAAGTAGCTGTGTTTCATCCAACAAGACTGACAAAATGGGTCCACCACCTTACTGAAAATATCCAGTAGGTATTTTCAACTACATTTCTGACAAACATCTTTGTAAATGAAGACAGGCTTTGCTATCCAACCCATAACTAAAACAGAGTTGGTGAAGCGAAAAATACTCCGCAATCCTGCTAATTGCTTCTTTCTCTTGCTGTCCCCTTTCCTGTTCAACTCTTGTTGTAAACACTAACTGGCTGAGACAGTTATGGTGGATAAATAGTAACTGGATTCTACAGTTGTAGTGGATAAACCCTACAAACATCTGAGCTTGAGTCAAGGTACAACTCTCACTGTCAAGACTCTCCTGTAAAACCTTCAGACATCTAAGGTCAGATGGAAATCTGGCCTGTGAGTGAAACCAGGAGATGGATACGATCTTATTATTGGTGTAGCTATGGAAACAAAGAGAATCTATTACAGGTGAGAGCGGAAAAGATGCTGAAAGGATTTATTTCACACGGTGCCTTGGATATTCCAAGCATTGTTCTGTTTCGTCCTTCTGTAATGTATTTCTACTGTCAATGGCCACTTCCACTTCTGGTGGCCAGCAAGTCAACCACCATCTTTCTGATGTCCTGTAAGAAATGTTCTGTCTAGAAGCAGCTGAAGAAGCAGCAGCTTTTCGTAAGTGCTGCTCAGTGACTGAAAAGTAAATACTTGTCACTGCTATTAGCAGAACAGTTGCTATTAAAACTGTGACAGTGCCTTACACTCACTTAGTGCTCCCAGCCCTCTTGCACTAGGTGCTGAACCAGTGAATAACCAACACATACAATTCTTGCCCCAAACAGCTTATAATCAATGTCAATAAAACAATAAAATAGATATATAAACACTGACAGGCAAACAAGTGGGCAAATACAATAATAAGGCAGATGTAACCCACTGTTCTTTTAGTAATGTATAGATCGGTTAAAACCAACAGCCGACAAAACTAAGAACAGGATATACAAGCTAGCTAGTGGAATAGCCCCATGTGTGAGAGCACAAATACACTTCATCTTCTGGTTTCGTGCAACCAAATGGAAATAGAAAACTCTATTGAGGTATTTTATGAGAAATACACTTTTTTTCAGACCAAAACCTGAGATCAGAACCTTCACCTTAAGCAAAGAACTGAGTGATTGCAAGAAAAGGATTTCTAAAAATATATGTGGTGTTGGAGATGGCCAGCAATCTCTGCAATTTACTGTTTCTTTAGAGTATGCACTTTATTGGATGAGCTTGTAGCTGCCCCCCTTGTCTCTGTAAGTGAGCTGCCTGCCCATGAACACTACGGTTATCCCAGTGCTACAAAAGCAGAGACAGAACCTCCAGAAGTGACGAGATCCTGGCCACCACAGATTGTTTCAAACTCTGTTGAAACACTAATCAATTTAAGACATGAGAGATCTGAACTTAACACCTGTCATTATTTTGATATAATTTTTCTTTCAGATCACGTTCTGCTACCCACAGGGGACTGTGATCAACCTGCCATACGCCCGGCGCATCTGGCACAGGAGGTGCAAAAGGTTGTGCCATATCTGTCATGCCAGTGAACACCATGGATGGCACAGAGGGGCATACTATGCTTCAACGAGCTTCAAAGAGATTTCAGTGGTACGAACACAAACTAGTGCTTGGTCCAAACAACAAAGACATTATAAAGCTGTCAGAGTTGTCACTTCTACAAGAAGCATCACTGAAATGCTATATTAAATTTTGCGGGACAAAACGTACGAGCTACTCTTTTTTTATTACATCTTTTGTGAGTTCAGTTAACTATTTTCTGAATTAGACCACTGTCTGCTATGCTCTTTCTCTGCAATATAAAAGGACGTTTTTCAATTCACACATAATTCACAATGATACAACAATAACAAAACTCTAACGAAAAGGAAAAAAGAATTAAAAAATTTTGCTGTCCTTAATTTAGAATTAAGTCCCAAGGGCACAGATTTTATTCTCAATGCAGTTCCAAATCACAGGCTGCAGTCTTAGGAAGCTCACATATTTTCAAGAGAAATGCTGTGTTTTATTTTTAGTTTCCTTAAGTTTTTGTCTGCCAGCTAAGTATGTTAGGTACAGTTTTCATCTCAGCACGATTCCATCAACTCCAGATTAAGAGGCCTTTATCAAAACAACACAAAGCAACTCATCAATATAAAGTGAATATTTTGTCTCTCTGAAGAGTATCTGAACAATACGTAGACATTCCAGTTTAGAGCTGTTCAGCATAATTCGCTATTTTCTAACAATATTGATAAATGAAAGTAAATCTCTATTTCAGATCATGTATAGTCTTATATAACTGTGTCACAAATTGCTATAGTTGACTAATATTCACGATCAAGCTAAACTATGTAACTGCCTATTTACAACCTACCAAGCTGTGTGAGTTCAATAGGAAAGATGCAAAGTTAACTTCTTTAAACAAACAATGAGCAAAATCTTGAGAGATTATAAGGGAATCTGTCAAAAGAGTTTATCCGCCAAACAGGATTACAGAACCTGGAGCCTGGTATAGATCTACTCCAGCCCCATTCAGCCAGAGAGAATCTAGTGCATGCATGCACACACGCACGTTCACGCAGAGGAGCAGAGCTGGCTGGGAACTTCCACCACATTTGTCTGACAGAAAGGGCAACAGGAAGGCATAAACCTTACCACATGAAAATTCTCATTTTGATGGGAAAGTGTGATTTTTCCATTTGGAAGGTCAAAATGAAATCTTTGGTTTGGGGTCAGCTCCATCCAAATCAAGGATTTAGTCTCCGTTGACTAAGTTGAAAGATTAAGCAAGTGTATTTCATTCCCTCATTTGCAAACAGATTTACACACATTGAACTTGCTGAAAGACCACATCTTACATGTTGCATGATCTTACATGATTTCTTTTTGATCAAGATCTGTTTGATGACCCATCGAATTGTACAATTCTGAATGATTAAAGGGAAATACATTCTAGCCAGGGAGACCCACGCTAAAGAGGAGACTATGGGCAACAGGATCTCAAACAGGAATTCCCAGGAAGTAAAGCACAACTATGGAAACAACAATTTCTCCAAACTGACGTAAAACACTTGTTTGGGGTCAATTCAATGAGCTAATTTTTTTTTTCTTTTGTGAATATCCAGTGGTAGTTATACAGTCCAATCATAAGAAATTATTCTAGAACATTAATGTTAAAGATGCATTAAACTTTATTAAAAATGCACATATATGTTAGAAGAAAATTATTGTTTCCCCCTATTGTGTCCTCCTTTGAATAAACTGCTCTTCTAAAAATTATTTTCAGTTAAAAGAAAGGAAATATTATATGTAGCAGCAAGAATAAGAGCAGCATCAGACACAGTCTTTTAGATTAGATTTGATATTATGGAACAGGAGGTGATGCTGTAAGTTGTACAATATGTTATTAGGTCTTGTAAAAATGTGTTTAAGTGTATTATGTCTAAATGAAAACCTACTGTTGATAGCTGCGGACCTAAGATCTGAACAGTTTTATCAGTTACATGAACATTTTATTTTTGTACAGAAATATCCAAGGTTATTTGCTCTGTTGTAATAAAACAGTAAGCCATACGAAGTGCAAAATGAACCTTGGCATATTCATAAGCTGTGAATCCTGTCCAGGAGGCCAGCTGCCAATATAGGAAAAATCAATGATATTTCCAAGTAACATCAAGTGCGTGTTGGTTTTTTGCTCCTTTTACTGAATGTATTGCTATAACATTAAGACCAAGGACAGCTGGGAATCTGACAGTAATTAAAACTGTGAAGCCAGAGTTTTCACCTACCGTATGTAAATCCAAAACAGTCTAGAAGCTTATAAATAACTGCTCAATATAGTGAATGCACATTAAAAATTTTGTGTGTTTATCCTGTTAATTTTTTTCTAATATTGCCAAAATTACGCTACTGTCCTGGTAACCTGTAAGATGGTTTAACCTGGGAGTCAGGTGGGCTGGGTCCTCGTGTTGCAGTTCCCCAGCAGGTCCCTGTAAGTGGCAGCAGCAGTACTTGTCTGTTATCATACAGCAGCAGCTACAAACTCTGATCCAGCAATATGCAAAAGGAACTGGTCAGCTATTTCTGAACTGCTCAAGCAAGTATTCTGTATCTCCTCCAGACCAAAGGCAGCAGGCAATAGGTAAGCACTCTGTAAGCTTATTCCAACAAGCCATCAGCTGGACTCTGTTGATTTAAGAAAATGAAGTGGCAAAGGCAATAAAATAGTTTCTTAGGTCTTTTTTATGGGCTATGTTCCTTGTTTCCTTCTCTCTCTCAATATTTTATTAATGGAAATAATCTTTTTATCCAAATGAGAATGAGTTATAAGTTAAGACTGTGATAGCCACAGTTATTACCACTATCAAAAGATGCTACACATCTGCTAATAGCCACAACAATCTGGCATGAAAGCTCAAGTTATTTAACCATAGAATAAATTAGATCAGAAGAGACCTCTGGAAGTCTTCCAGTACGACCTCATGTAAATCTATATAGTCTTTTCAGAATATATCTTACTTTTCCTCTGTCACTTGGGTGGCTTGTTAGACATTGAGAAAGGGAATACAGATTTTCCTTCCAGAAATGCTGAAAGACCCCCTGGGCTTGAAGCCACTGTTTGGAGAATGGCTGACACTGCAGTGTTACACTGCAGAGAAAAGGTCACAAAGGCATTGTTGACTTGCCTAGCCAGAGTCACAATTTATCCTAGAATATAAATGAACTTCATTAATACAGATATAGTTTAAATTTGACAAGTTTCTTAGAGTTCAAAGCCATCAATTTAAAAAGTGATGGGTTCTTTAATGGCTAACACTGGTTAATGCTTTCGATTTTGCTTCCCTTCTTAAAGACAATTCTGCCAAACATTCAATTTTCTAGTAGCAAGCTACCAAAGGAGTGACTCAGAAGAAAAAATTTCATCAACTGTCTAGTTTAGCCTCTTCATTTACCTTTACATAATTGCTGCAGAGAGGCTCCACTCATGATCAGATTCATGTAATTCTGTCTGTTGTACAATACAGTCCTGCCCAAGACTCACAGCAAAGTAACTTTTAAAGCATGAGAATCAAACATGATTGTCTCAGTTCTGTAGCCAAAGGAGCTGCCTTAGAAATATTCAGTTCAAGGACCAAACATGAAGAGGAACCCTTATAATTTTAATAGCTCCAAAGAAAGGCTTTGTCAATTTCCTATTTAAAAACACCTTTATAATGATATACCTGTGCAGCAGAAAAGACACAGTTCAATTTTAATTGCATTGCTATTATTCCTATTATCTTAGAGATATAATGAGCCAGTGTGCAAGCACTGTACAAAGCATGTGAACTCTGTTTAGCTAATCTGCCTCCAGTATGCTTTATTAAAGCCTGATGGCAAAGAGGAGGGAGTATTGGAGAGTCTGCTCACGCTCCTCTTGCAAAGCAACTGAACACAGTGAAGAAACTTGTGAATAATGGAGGAATTTGTTGCACTCTTTCATGTAAATCACCCTTCTTAAAGTCTTCCAGAGGCACTGTGAATCAGGCACAAAAGTGTCCAGGATTTTTTGTTTAGGTGAGGGACTTCTCAGCACTCATTGTACATTGCACTACTTTAAATCATTATTCCAGTCTTATGTTATTATGTCTTTATTAAATATTCATGTCTAAATTTGATTTTAATTTCATCTCCATTGTTCATTGTCACTCACCAAGACCTTCTTCAAGCAACTGGCATAGATGCAGATGGATCAACAATGCAACATTAATGTCCATGAAAATATATTAAGTAACAAGTACTTTTCATCGTACTTCCAAGGCAATGACCTTGCAAGGCACATTTTTAATCTCAGTTCCAGTTGTTCTTATTATTCTTATTTCCTCACTTATATTTTCATTCCACCATATCACCTCTTTTTTTCCCTCTTCTAAACATTATTAAAATGCAAACACAAACTTAATTAGGTGGCAACCCAAACATTAGATTTTTTTTGATCTGAAATAGCAAGCTGAGAATTATACTCAGAAACAGTTGCCACCATAGAAGGGAATTATTGATTAATGAAATAATTTCCTTCAAAGAAGCAAAGAAAAGTTTCTAAAAATATGAAAAAGTACAAGTAATTTTCTCCATATAAGCCCTAAAGTTCAAGTGTTAGCAGAAGGCCTACCAGAATTCATATTCATGCTTTGAAGCACTAATATAATTTGTATCGATTCAGCCAATAAAGAACATTAATGGAATCAAAGGCGCACATGACTAATTAAATCAATAAAACCAGCAATATTAATCCAGACTTGCATCAGTATCTAAAAGCCAATATCATCATCCAAGCCCACACAGAAGTTAAGCAGCTAATAAATTGGGTTTTTGCCAGCACTACTCCTAGATTATTTAACTACAATTATCTTCGCTTTCCTGTAGTGTGCCTTTTCACTATTATATTCAAGTGAACTGAGAATCAAAAGCACAATAGTTTCCCATGAACTAATATTTGTGACAATAAAATTGTTTTCAGTATACTTCACCTTGAAAGCAACTGCTGAAGTGAGATTATTTTATTTATGTCAATGTACATTTTTATTTAGTGATGTTTGCACAGAGGCTTATGTGCGATTAGTAAAATTTGGCACTTATGAACTACTTCACTCACCAGTGAAAGTCAGCACTTTCCAACACATATCAGAAGTATTAATTAATAAACAGTAAATTTACTCATATAATCACAGAAAACAACTGCTTGCTTCAGATACTACTATTAAACAGCAGCTTATCCAGTTTTAAATGTAAGGTATGTAGATAACAGATAGTTCTTGTTTACAGCCAAATACAACGTCCCTACTCTTGCAGATATAGCTTCTATATCAAATAAAACTCTGTTAGGCTTTAAGATTAAGCAGTAGAAAAATTATTTGGATATTTTAAAAATCTCATATTCCCAAAGTGGAAAGAGCAACATGCTGCCACTGGAGATTATGACAATTAGGTCCTGATGACTACAAAACACAGAAGAATTCATCATGACTTGTAAGAATATCATTCTCGGGATTACTGACATGGCCACATTCCAAAGATGTAATTGTTTTCTTGCTACTTGAAAATCCCTTGGCAGTTCGTCTTGGATTATTTATTCTCCATACTCTACACAATTCAAATTTTTTCTATATTCCAGCTGCACTTCCAAAAAGACAGATTTCATCGGTTAGTAGTGTTCTTACAAACTTTAACTTTTCTTTTCTAATTTTGCAAAGTGTCCTGCAAATATTAATTAAAACATCAAGTCAAAATATTTTTAGGCTACGAACAATGCGTATCATTACCTAGCTTTTATCCACCATGTTTAGCTTTATTGAAACCTTATCTCAGGAAGTATGGAAGTTTCCACTTCTTCAACTACTACAAGCTTTGTGGTCTCTCCGAAATTGAAATAAATTACCGAGACCCACATCAGAAAGACTTGTGTACTTTTGTCCTCTCTGCCATAGTGGATCCTCATTAGAAGTAGGAAAGGTAGTGAAATCATTGACCATTACTTTGTCTGTGGCAAAATTCCCATTCATTTCACAGAGGTCAGGTTTTTGCCTACAGGGAGATGTTCTATTGGACTGGAGAAAAGCTGGATCACTTGGAAGTAATTATCTTAGAAAGTGGAATGATATATGAAAAGAATACCTCAAAATCTCCTGAAAACCTGAGATAATAAAAACATCACAGCAACAACCGCAGCCCAGTCTGGAAATTGTTTGCAGGGAAGCAGGAGAGACATAAAAGCAAATGACAGTACAACCACTACAATACTAGCTATCTGTGCTGGCAGAATGCTGATGCAGTATCTCAGATGTGAAATCAAATTTATTTTGGTGATGGACAAACTCAGATGTCTGCATGATATGTTAAATATCAACACTGTTCATTTTTAAAGTGCTTTAAATGATGCAAGAAAGAAGATGTCATAATATATAACGAAGAAAGATATACATATTGTAATGAATTACCTGTCTTGACCTGATACATTTTAATGCCATTCGTTGAGTCTGAAAGAAATCAAATTGTTTGTATGCAGAGACGCAATATTTCAAAATCTTGGGAAACTTTTGGTAAGGGGAGTGAAACTACAATTACGAATTAGACGTCCCTGAATTCTCATGTCAGCAAACTAGTTCATGATGTGACATTACGTTCGAACAGGGTCTGAAGGCTGCAGTATGGACACACTCTGTCCACACACTTTGCTCAGCTTGTCGAAAGTGTAATACACTTGTGTCTCACTCAAAAATGACCTTGTGTTTCAACCAAGTATGATGTGACAACGTAATGAAGATGGCAAGGGCTTAGAACGGAGTGCCTTAACTCCATTTAGCTGTGGCCTATGGGACAGGAAGAGCTTTTCATCTTTTGACAGGACAGTAAAACCTTTTCTTTCTTTCCTCTAGCATATTTTAGCCGGAAAGCTAAAACTATTTGTTTCTGATTCACAAAAAATCTTAGACCATGCATTAAACACATTCCAACTCCAATGTATTCTCTCAGGTACCTCTTGTAATCCTTATTTCTTGCGGAGCATTTATAGAATAAAAGCCTTCCAACTTGAACAGCTGAGTCTACATCCATAGCTTTTTCTTCTCCTCCCAGTGCCCTACATGACCAAGCTAGCATGAAGTACAGAATATCGATTAGAAGTGTACTATGGATTCCTTGCGCCGCAAGTTAAATTACCGTATACTGTATATTTTTAATTTCCCACATATAACAATAAACATGATTGATTCTTCAATTTCAGAGCATCGTTTTGGCAATTAAGAAAATAAATACCCTTTCCGTGTACAGCCTGCTTTTTTTCTAAGTAGATGTCTGCAGTGTATTAGCTCATGTGTGACAGACAAATAACTACCCCTCTCCCTGTAGGCCTCATTCTGTTTTCTCTTTCTTTTTTTTTTTATTTATTTAGAACCTGCCATTCATTTTCACACCTGACAGTAAAAACCTCAGGACGTGGTTGTTGTGAAGAGGATTATCTTTCAGATCAATGCTGAAATTGATTCCAAACCACACTATTTATCAGCCTGCAGCTCAAGCACTAGGAGTCAGGAAATATTTCCTCTTCTTCAAATCCATTCTTATTGTGCTGTTGGAAAATCACAATACTACGGTCTCCATTAATACACAGTTTTTCTATTCCTTGCACATGTGGAATATCAATGTCAAACAGACAATGCAGTTAGCTGCATTACCAAATTCGCTTCAAAAAGAAACAGAGTAAGAAAACAACAGCACAATTAGTTTTTTGCACTACTCCTGAATAGTTCCTGATGCTAATTAGAAATATAGCCTTACTGTAGGACATCTGATATTTCTGAATCTCTTCTGTATTTCATGTCAAATATATTGTATATTACTATTAGTATCATATAATGATACAAGAAATACACATTAGTCTCTCTTCAAAGCCACACTTACACACAAGTTTCCATTGCTTGTAGACCGAAAGAAAAAAAAGAAAGAAAAGGGCCCACTGCATTGCTATGACTATGTATGCCAACTACAGAAAATTAAAACGAAGAGATTCACCAAACTCTCTAGGCATGATACAACAGTAATTCAGGTATGCAAGGACAAATCAGTGACACCCCATGCTGCTTTTGTGATTAACAAACTTCATGATGAATAATTAGGGACAATCTGATGAAAGGTGAAAGTTAATGGGAGTATTTCCATTTATTTCAGGAACTATATTGAGCCTTTATTTGTTTGAGATTATAGTGACACTGTTAGCTTATTATGACATGACTTAAATTGTTGTTTAACACTGGCTGAAAGTAAAGGACAAAGTCTGTGGTGAAGCTTAATCTAATGTAGTACATAAGCTCCAAATAAATAAAAGGTGTAGTGTAATTTACAATACATAAAGGCATACAAAGAATAGGGAAATTTAAAGTAATGTCAAATAACATTAATATATGGTGAATATAAAGATGATAGATTAAGCAACACTGGTATCTTCTCACATTGTTTCTTTTATAAGAGAAAACCTGCAGTTTGTGACTAAGATTCTCGAGTTTCATAGGCTCTGCCAAGCCCTCAGTGGCAGAATGGGGATGTCTTGAATTCTACTAGAGATGCAAACTGAAAATTGTTAAAATAGATTCAATTAATTAAATAGTTTAATATTACATAAATTGGGCTATGTTTCAAGTGGATACTAAATTCATGTGTTTCAAATTCAGATGGCAAATTAAATATCCATTGCCAAGGCCTAGGAGGTCTTTAATGAAGGCTAGTGTTTAACTCTTTCTGAGAGCAAAGACCTATCTCAAGAGTTTGTTGAAATAATGAAAGCAAAATAATTGTTAATTTTAAGCATTCGAGATAAAATATTTAACATTTTTGTGGCAGATTTAATCTTTGAATTTGTTTTAATATATTTCCTAATTAATCTTTACAACATATGTAAGTTATTTCCACCATTTACCAGATTATTATCGATGTTCTCTGATGCTAGAGGTGAACCTCATGGCTTATATCACTTCTGTGCACCCTTCATAATTTTATTAAAAAAACAATGTACCACTTCCACAAAAAAGGACAAATTTACCTAAATAAATTACTGAGACTCCTAGAAAAAAAATAATGACCTTCAGGGACATAAATATACTATGTGCATGTACTTTGTACAGTATTCTATCAAGATTGATATTGAGCTTGGGAAAACAGCAAACACTACATAATAAAAATTCTTGAACTATTTACATATCAAATCACTTCATGGGTACACTAAGAGAATATGAAATCTCTTACTATTAGCTAACCCAGTAAATTTTTCAGCATGATCACTTTTTTTCTTTATATTACTATTATTTTTCTCTATCTTTTTAATTTAAATTACTCCAAACTTCCAAACTAATTGTGCAGAGAAGTAAATCTGGCAAAACAAGCCCTTCAGCTTTGGTCTTTCGACCTTTTATTTCAGCTTCTCATGTGCACTATTAATCTCAAAGCAGAAAGAAAAAAGAAGCCATACTGTTCATAAAATTCTATTCCAGAAACACATGCAGCACATGCAGCCTGGAGCATTTATTCACATTTAGAACAGCAAAGCACTCAGTAAGACAGAAGATTGCAATTTTTTATGATCTGTGTTGAATGCACAGGCACTTATTTTAAGTATGATCAATACAAACCAGAATTCCTAATAATGTTCTGTGTTATTCATGAATTATTTTGACTTTTTAACCGGGAAATGAAAAGAACAGTGTTTTCAGAGTTCACAGAAATTCATTTGTATCAATGAAAAGAAAATTATATTTAAAGGGTTTTTTTCTAGTAGAAGTGAAAAATTATACACCAGATCGACTAATGGGAAATAAAATAAACTAAAATAAGTCTTAGCACACATATGCACCAAATGATTGAAAATTCATATTGAACATTGTGGCATTTCATTTCTAAGACAATACTCTGAAAGCAGCTCACAACACTTCATCAAACCACTAAAAATACACTATTATTTATGTTTAAAAAAATGGGTGTTTTGTACAGCTGGGTTTGCTTCGGAAACTGTATTTTGACTATCTTGACTGTGTCTTGAGCGTATCAGTAAAGAGTTATCACTGAAACACCCTGATTACTGGTAAAATGTTGGATGAAATGGCATTATTATTATTATTATATAGTAGATTCTTAGTGACAAAACCTTTTAGGAAATTATTCTACTGATTTACACAGCTACGACTAGTATGCTAGCCTTTTACTTTGGGCGTAATAGGCTACTGTTGGTTACTTTTTATCACATTAGGCAATTATTTCCCACTATAATTCTTGACACATTGGTCTGTCCACTTATTTCTAATACAGATATAAAGAAGCATTACTCAGATAGATGTGATCTTACAGCTACATACTACATTTAATAAAATCCCATTAGCCAAGGAAAATGCGTGAGTTAAGAAATTCTCAGAGACCCACAATGTCTCTATAACTTTATAGCTTAATTTGAGTTAGGATCGAATCCCTTCTTTGCGTCTTCAGGGGATAGCTGAGGGCTGAAACTGACTACTTCTACTTAAATGTTGAGCAAAGAAATTGTCTTCAGTGTTCACAGATACTTGTTGTATCTGTGTCTAGAGGCAGATATGTTTTCAAATTATGATGGAAGGTACTAATCAAAACCCTGGACTTGATCTAGGGTATCTGGATTCTACACTTCATTTTCCCACAGTCTTGCTTTGTGATCTCTCCGCAGTTTCACCTCTTTCCCATTTATTTTGTCTCACTTCTCTACTTATACTGCAAGTCTTGATCCCATTAGATGTGGTGACATAGAATATCATCATATCTAACTTTAAGGCACCCGATCCCAACATGGAATTTATAATCTAGGGTAGACATGCAAATGACCAACCTAAGGAGAGCTTAGGGCCTGAAAATAGGATTCACAACGAGGATGCAGAGCAGAAAGCCACTTGACCTAGACTCTAAGACCGTGTTGTCCTTGTGTAATGCAGTGTCATATAGATGCAGGAGCTAGCGATGGATAAAAGGGTTCCAACTGCGAAACCAAAAGAAGCTGTGTCAGCATATCAGTTCACCAGAACCAAACTGTTCCACACAGTGCAGTGTTAATTGGCCTAAGCATTGAGCTGAGCTACTGAAGGTAGCAGTAATTCTGTAATTTCCAGAATATGAGCTAGAATACTTGTGTTCAGTGCTGCACTGGAGCAGGTGGAATATCTTTACACAGTGCTGCACTGCATGACATAGGCAGCTCTAGCAACAGTTCGTCAGTCTACGTTTCTACAACAGACCTGCAGGCAAATGATTTAAAGAGAATGGGCTTGTTATGCTGTGTTTATTTAAATGACTGAAAAAAATTACCCTTCTAGGTGTGGACAACCAGCTTAGTTTGCTTTGCAGTTGAATATGGAAAACTTACATAGTTAATATCTTAGAACAATCATCAAGGATCTAGGATACCTGAATCAGTTTAAATTTATGTTCCTTGATGACTTCGTGCTTGGTTCCTTAATCACCAAGCAAAAAGCCCATGCCGCTCTTAGTCTGCTTCGTTCAGGTATACCCTTGTGAGCAAAGAGATCAAAGTCTACAGAGGTAAGGAAACAGGCATTACGATTCAGGTATGGTATCTGAATGAATGAGGACACTCACCTGAGAACACAGGTGAATGGAGGCCAGAATTACTGCACAGTTTAGCTTTTTACATTTAGAGTCTCTACATAAAATACATAAATAGCACTGAGATCAGGGAACAGAACTCAGGATTATCACTCCATGAAGAATACTAAAGCTAGGTCTCTCACAAAGCAAAGCTGATGCTTCCAGTCCCACAAATATGTTGTTTCTTGTTTCATTGTGTCCCTTCTTCAAGGGATGGAAGACGAGTCTCTGCCATG
Source organism: Psophia crepitans (assembly GCA_013399095.1). Lineage (NCBI taxonomy): Eukaryota > Metazoa > Chordata > Aves > Gruiformes > Psophiidae > Psophia > Psophia crepitans. Next base: position 380,861 of record VWZZ01006070.1, on the reverse strand, counting down.
ACAGTCCTACCTCTATTCCAGTAGCCAACAAGTGGCCAACCCTCTAAAAGGTTAGAGTTTCCACTACAACAGAATGAAGCATGTTTACAACCATGGTTATTGATTAAATGCTGTAATCTCCACATGATGATATAAATGGTGGACTGAACAATTACTATGACCAGTGTGCTGAAATCTGCTCTGTTATTACATGCATTAGGTATGGCCCAAGGATTTCTGCTGCTTTGGAGTGGAATATGTGGTTTATGAACTCTGAAGTAAGTTTAAGTATGCGGTAGGGGCATGCAGATGGTGCCCTTACTGCATACCTAGATGGTAGGTACTTTGAGTACGTTCAGTTGCAGATGTGTAAGCATGTAAACAATTTAACTGTCAGAAAACAAGATAACTGTCTGCATTTGATGGATCTCATATTAGATCTGACATAGGAGTTTCTCCTTTGTTCCAGGCCAGGATCTAATACTGGGCCCTGGCTACTCATGGGTGGTATCGTTTGAATTTTTTATGACAGTGATTAGATAGATACAGAGATAGACAGAGATCTTGCCAGCAGTGCTACTAACAGCAGGTGATGCTCTGCCCTGCTCCTCTCTCGCTGTGCTGTGGTAACTCTTCACAGCAAAACCTCCTCTTCTGCCTGTGTTTAGGGCCACTAATTCTGCTCCAGTTCTCTGGAAACAAAAACCTTTCCTTGAATACTGCCCTCTCTCTTACACTGCTGTATTCCTGAAATTTCTTTATTTTTTTAAAAGAACACAAAAAGACAGTGTTCTTTATAATTGCGAAAAAAGAATTAACCTGTAAATATACCTGTGTTTAACCAACAGTGTACATTCCATCCTCACTATGATAAAAAAGTATTGCCTTTTGACACCATTTCATACTGCCTTTCTCTTTTTTTCTTTCTTCCTTGGTTTCCTCTTTTGTATTTTTTTATCCACTGGTCTTCCTCCATGAATTACTTTTCTTTAGAATATTTTCTTGGGTCTTAAATGATCGTCATCTTTTCACATACTTCTGAAAATATTTCCAGATCTGTTCTGAGACCTGTCAGATTACTTTTTTTAAATAATCCATACATCTAAGAAGACTAAACCTTCATTCAGTGTATAACAGGCAATTCGATTGTAAGAGTCAAATTTAGACCAAAGGCTGAAGAAGTTGTATTAAGCTTGCTTATTTCTCAAATCACGTGTCTCAGGTACAGTGCTGATCACACGGAAAATTCTTGGAGTAGAATTCACTGCACTGAAACACTTTCCTTACCATAGGCATTTCTTCTCTTTCCAATAATCAAAACATAGTTAAGAGATCCATTCCACCACAGCATTACTGTACTTGTCTGTCTTTCAATTGCTTTCAGTGGTTACACTAGAGTAAAACTGAAGCAACGCAGTACTTAATCAACCCTAATATATGCCCCTGATAGCTTTTTGTTTTATTCCAGCCCATTAACAGGCTATCTGGTATGACAGTGTAAGAAGATCATTATGTCTTAATGAGGTGATTAAAAACAAAAAATGTGCAGTTGTTGCAAAATATTAGAATGGACTCAAGGAAACACCAGCAATATTTAATGTACTATTCTAATACTTTATTTGTTGATTACTATAAAGTCTTCAAACTTCAATTATGTAGTTGTAAATTATCTAAGATATATATATATTCTTCATATAGAAGCACTCACTGATACTTTAAAATGTTGGACTAAGTTTAGAACTATTTACAGGTGCTCTTCTGATATTATTTTTATGGTGTATTGCTACATATTTTATTAATCCATGCTTCCCAATGTCTAGCATTTAAAGGAAGCTCTATAAATAAGGTTATGCTCAAAATTGAACTTTGTACAATTTTTTACCTGGTAACAGTAAAGCCTGAGTTTTAAAAAATGTGCTTACACTGATACAACTTCTAAAAATATTAAGCATGAAGGATAGCATCCAAAGTTACTCAGGTATCTACCTGAGTTTGGCAGATGCCTAATAGTACTTTCAAGACTACTCATCTCCCTGTTTCCTAGAATATGACATATCTGGGTTAATTCTGCTTCATTCAGTTTGGCCAACCAAGGACTTCTGTACTGTTAATTTCACTGTCCTTCCTTAGTCTTCCTAAAGAAAAAAAGCCACAAGACCTAAAATAACTCAAATCTAGTTCCACCCTCCCCTGCCATGGGCAGGGACACCCTCCACTAGATCAGGCTGCCCAAAGCTCCATCCAACCTGGCCTTGAACACTGCCAGGGATGGGGCCTCCACAACCTCTCTGGACAACCTGTTCCAGTGCCTCACCACCCTCACAGTAAAGAATTTCTTCCTAATATCTAATCTAAATCTCCCCTTCTTCAGCTTAAACCCATTCCCCCCTGTCCTATCACTCCCTGCCCTTGCAAACAGTCTCTCTCCAGCTTTCCTGTAGGGTCCTTTAGGTATTCGAAGGCTGTGATTAGGTCTCCCCAGAGCCTTCTTTTCTCCAGGCTGAACAACCCCAACTCTCTCAGCCTGTCAAAAATAAAAGTGTATAAAATAGAGAAGCATCAAATATTTGGAGGTGTTGACTAAAGATTAATTAATTCAAATTAGTTAACCCATCCGCACCTAAGAGTCTGTTTTATAATTGAATTTATATGTTAAATTCCTTAGTCAGAAGAAGTTTCTACATATAAAAAGATTTTAGCTTGTTTATAAGCTACGCAGATGTGCCACTAAGGCAGGGAAAAGAATTTACAACCTGTCTAATCCATGCAGGACTGCAGGTAGAAAACAAGCAAAAAAAAAACCCAAGAATGAAAATTCACAAAAGTTTGTTTGCAAAAGCTCAGTTTCCAGAACTAAAAACTGGTTTGCTTTTACATTTATGTCAGGTGGATATCACAGAGACCGACAATATATGTGTATGGTGCTTTTCTCCTTGGCAATATCCAATAAAGGGTTTTTTTCTACTCAGAATGACCCTCAGAAATTTGTATTGATTTTTTTCATATAATCTATCTTGTCTGACTTTCCACTACAACTTCTTGAAATTTGAATGGACTTCCGTTTCCTCACACAAAATAGCTTTAAGTAATAACCGTGCATTTGCTTGCCAATACTGGAAAAATTGTAGCCTCCTTAGGTTGTTTCATGCTAAATAATCTCTAACACTAATTCTTCCACTTCAGTCATCTTGTCTAAAGTCAGCAACATCGGCAAAAACACAGTATTAGAGGATGCTGCTATGAAAATACTGCTGTACCCCTTCAGATTCATAAGCAGTTCTTAGACTATCAGTTTATTTATTCCGTAAGTAAGCGTATGAAAAATATTATGAAAAATATTAAACTACAATGCAGTGCTTTATAAAGTTAGACATTACATGCAGGTATATATAATTAATAAATAATAAAATGTTGGTGGCAGAAAGAAACCTCTAGAAGGCAATTTCTGACTATTTATAAAGTAACTGACATCATTCTGTATACTGAAAACCGTGTGTGCACATTTAGGTATATATATACACATACAGGTGCAAATGCATCATCAATCATTCTGCTTACTTTCAGATGTACATTGTCCTTATAAAAAGGACAAAAATTAGTTACTTGTCTATCAGTAAGATATGTATCTTATTTTTAAGTTCTGTGACTACTAAAATGTAAAGAACCACAGAATGATGAACTTCCAGTTGAAGCAATGGTATAATAATTTCTCTACAACTCATGAAAGTGACCTGAATTAACTTGGTAGAAATCTCAATAGAATAAAGACAGGCTGATAATAGGAAATGGTTAAGATTATTTGTTGGTCTAGAATGTAACACCCCACACAATCGGAAGACCTAGAAAATATGTATATTTATATTTTGTCGAGTAAGCTTAACAGCATATGTACCAGGCCAGCTGGTGTGAGCAATTTTGAATTTGGATGGCAACACAAAAAGAAGTAGTTCTTCAGGAAAAACTGTGCTTGCAGCTGTACTGATTATGCCCTGAGATTCTCACTGGAGCATCCCCACTGATCTCAGCTAAAGACTTCCGGCAGAAGATGGAATATCGTCGGTCTGAAAAGTCCCAGATCACTCCATTTTATAAACAAAACCATGAACCCAGTCAGAAAGCTAAACCACCATATACTAAGAACATATGGTAACTATAGTGTCTTTGTCAAATTATTACATTTTGTATAGAGTATACCTCAGGGCAAAGTGCTTAGTACAAGTTTAAAGACACATAGGTCTGCATTTAAATGCATAGACTGCGATATCCCAATTTAATACCTCTTCCCTACTGCTACTACCTGGCTACTGTTTTACCCAGCTGTTAAGCCAGCTGTGTGACAGCTCAAGTTCCAAGCAGGGGGAGAAAAAGAGCAGTTGAAAGTTAGTAGGTGCAAGATAGTGTTTGTGCTTTGGAAAAGCTCCCTCAGTGTTAGAGACACATCCTCACAGACAGACTTATTTGCCCACTGTTGGTTTGCCCACTTGAAATCTGAGGAGGAGTCACCTGAAGTCATGTTTTCATCCAGGAGTCAGTGATGCCCTGACACTGAAAAAAGTATGCACCTGAATCTGCATCCAGCAAGACAGAAAAAAGTATGGTTATTTCTTTTTTATTTTTCCTGTGGCTTAAGACAACACATATAGACTTGGGAACTAGCCAAAATCTGTAATACCTCTTTGCTGTTGTCAAAGGCACAGTTCTCCTCACGTCAACAAACTGTCCCATTTACACCAGCTCAGAACAAGCTGTTTCTAGTAAAGGTATCTCTTTCATCAGTAAAGGGTTATCAATTTTCTCAGCTCTTCAATATTAGCATAACCAAGCATCCTTTACACCTAATGCTGAAGAAGAAATGGGGAAAAAAAACAACCTTGCTTACCTTGTTTATGTAGGGGTTTGTTTATTTTTTCCCAGCAAACACTGCTGATGAATTAATAGCCATAATGATGTATGCTGGTACTAGTAACACAACCATCAGTAATAGACCTTACAAGACATTTACTCTAGAACTTTTTGACCACAAGTAAGAATTCTCTGTGAGCGTGTAAACTTAGTGAACATTAAGGCAGGCTTAAAAGAAATGCAGCACATGAAAAAAAAAAAAGGTTGTTTTATTATTATTTTAAAAGGCTACAGTAATTTATTAATCACAGTGCATTCATCAGAACTAGAATTTGACAGACCCATAGGTGTTTTCCTCCCTAATAGATAAAATTAATCATAAACCACACATTATTTTCTGCCCAGCTCCCTTCTGTTAATCTACTTGTTAGTCTTAAATCCTAAACACCAACGCTAATTCTAAGCATGTAAGAGCAATAAAAATTATTTACATGGCCTGGCATCCTTGCTTACTTAATTTCTCTATTTTGCTAAATACAAAGAATATATTTATGAAAAAAACAAGTTCCAAGGCAGTGACAATTTTAGATAAGTTACTGAAAACGATGAATGATTTAATACTTAACTACATTATAGAAATAAGTCTCAAGAGCAAATGAGTTACTGAATTTCTTGTAACTGATTCAGGACACAAACATTGGTAAACTAGGCAGTCTGACTGCCATTACCTTTAAATATGAGAACGTATTTGCAGTGTAAGCGTGGATAAAAGAAATAATGTAATGTAGTGGCATTTCTAAATTCACATTTCATGCTACTAAATTTAAAAGCAAAGTGGCTTCACTGAAATCTAAAGAGTCCAAGTTTCTTATAGGTTTCACGGACAGCATAAGTTGATCCACAGAGAAGTAACGTCCATTTTTCCCCCTTTTACAAGATTAGGTTTTAGAGGGGTCTGTGGGCTTATCTGAATCACCTTGAAGTATCAGGAAGATTACCACTGACAGGGAAAGGAAGCAGAGATGTTACAGAGTACTTCACCATCATGTTCATTGACATCATGGTCTTAGATCACCTGAGATCAAATATGGCTTTTAGTATAAGAGGTTTGGCTCCAAACGAGAGAGGAAACCTGAACAGTTCCACGATATGCTTGCTTTTGGATTGTTAGCCATTTTAAATTTGTATGCACTTCAATTGCATCCATTTATTTCATTTTCTGTCTGTTTATTGTTCCTGTCCATTTGTTTGCACTCAATAAATACATTTAGTTAAATCTTCATTGCACTGTGTTGCATGACAAAATCTGGATGAATGATCTTCATTCACCAGCTTCTATTCTCAGTCACAACACAGAGCAAGGTAAGACTGCTTAAATTTGCTTTCATTAAACTACAGCTCTCAATATTTTTCACTTGATCTATAGTAAAATCACAGTTTGGTCTTACTTGCAGAATGAGAGACCTCTTGAATACAAAGTAACAATTAGGCACTCTGGTTTATATATTCAATAAATAGGTACTCTATCACCTGGATGGAGGCAAAATCTTCTGGAAACATGAGCCAAAATACTGCTACGAACAGCAAAACAGAATATGGCTTCTATTTGTAGGAAAAAGGATGGAGGTTTTCCAAAGAATTCACAGGAAGAATAATAATAGCAAATTCTTCTCTTTTTAAGAAAGGGAAAAGCAGCACAGGGCTGAGATTCAGGCTTTATTCTACACTCAACTTACTAGCATTCTCATAAAATGAAAAATAAGACGTTTATTAATTTCATCTTGGATGGGACAAAATTCACATTTTTAAAGAAAAAAAAAGTATTTTTGCTTGCACTCCCTTTGAAGCCATATGCTATATTAATGCACAAGTTCATTGACGAACTCATGTTGTTATCGTAAATTTACAGAAAAGCTGACATGAGCCAAGTACTCAGAATGTGAAAGAATGTGTCTTCAAATACCTAGCAAGAAATGAACGCTTTTGCCATTAAAAAAGAAAAGTCATTCCTTCACTGGAAGTAGCATTCTGTCAAATGAAGAAGTTTGAAAATTGTTATCGCAGTAAAATGATGGATCTGAAAAACTAGTTGAGCACAATGAATTGTGATTAATATTATTTAATATTTGACATCTGCAGTTTATACAAGAAACTGTCTTCAGCACATAGTCACTAAGAATATTACAAGGCGTATTTCTAAAAGAACACACTTTCTTGAAGTATTTCATGTTTGGCTTTATGATTCTTTAATGTCAAGCAGCCTTTCAAACTGCAGACATCATTACACTGATGATTATATCTGCCCAGTATTAAGCCTTTGAGAAAGATATGTTGGGAAAAACAGGTAAATTTTGAATTCCAAATAACAACTTGACAAAACAGCCTAAGAAAATAAGCACTGCATACCAGTATATTAATAATCTGAGTAGAGTTATGCTGTGTTCTATTTTTGTTGTTGCTTTTCTACATACTCTCTTCATAGCCTCAAGTTATTCAGACATATTTACCGTTTTTATGGGGCAGAACACAGTTACTGTGAAAATAGTAATATATTGCTCCCTGAACTACATGGTACTCAAAATACCTTTGTGGCTGTGGTCTACTAAATGAAAACGAAATATTACCAACAGATAAAATAATGTTCTATTTGGTTTTGTGGGTTTTTTTGTTGGATGTTTTGTTGTTTGGGTTTGTTTTCTTTTATTTTTTAGAGTTGGATATGAAAGATACCAAATTTTAAAAATCTGGAGACCCAACTCTTCTGTGTCTGTGAATAGATTCAGAATGGGTAGTACAGACCTCTTTACACCAGTCTACCAACTACAACTCTGAAGGACAGCTTACTCGGAATAGCAGTAGTTCATAGTCCACCCTTATTTATTTCACTTTGCTTTCTGCTCAGACTGCCACCAAAGCAGTGTAATCAGGCAGTGCTGTCTGTAAAGAATGTTATTTTTTGTTTCTTAGATCAGAACCCTAAATAGTCCGCTATACTCAGAGATAATAAATGCTAAGTGATGAAAGTGGATGAAACTTTAGACCGTCATCTCGGTTGACTCAGAGATTACAGGAAAGACTATTCTTGCTTTCATCAATCCACTCTAAGAGCTGTAATGATCTGTTTCCTGTGCAACTCCATTTTAGTTCTTCAGTCACAAAATGCCTCATCTGAAACTAGTGTAAATTAATATAACTTCAATTAAGTCAGTCAGGCAACAGTGATGTAATCCAATTTAGGACCTGATGTAGTGAACACTTGCCAGGACAGCTCAGCATTGTTTACAAGCATGAGTACGTTTAGAAGTCCACCATGTAAGAAAGGCCAAATCTCCATGGTTGAAGAATCTTCTCCTTTTATCCATCCAATCAGTAAGGCATAACTCTCAAATCCAATTTCCTCACATGATTACGTTCATAACTGCTTCTGTTCTAATACAGCAATCTAAGAAGAAGCCATCAACTGTGTTACATTTGGAAGCCAATAAAGAGTGGGCCAGAGCCCTCAAAGAGTATGAAGGACATAGATCCTGGGCTGAAGGTCTACAAAAGTCACATACAGGTGTGTCTTGGTTTCAGCTGAGAGAGTTAATTTTCTTCACAGCAGCCAGTATGGGGCTGTGTTTGGGTGTGTGCTGGAAGCAGCGCTGATAGTGCAGAGATGTTTTTGCTGTTGCTGAGCGATGCTCACACAGAGCCAAGGCCTTTGCTGCTTCTCGCACCGCCCCGCCGGCGGGATGGCTGGGGGTGTGCGGGGAGTTTGGAGGGGACAGACAGGGCAGCTGACCCCCACTGACCAAAGGGATATTCCATACCATATGGCGTCATGCTCGGTTTATAAGGGGTTTGGGGAGGAAGAAGAAGGGGGGGGCAGCAGCATTCGGAGTGATGGCATTTGTCTTCCCAACTCACCATTACGTGTGATGGAGCCCTGCTGTCCTGGGGATGGCTGAACCCCTGCCTGCTCTGGGGAGCGGTGAATTAATTCCTTGTTTTGCTTTGCTTGTGCACGCGGCTTTTGCTTCACTTATTAAACTGTCTGTATCTGAACCCACAAGTTTTCTCACTTTCACTCTTCCAATTCTCTCCCCCTTTCTGATGAGGGGGACTGAGTGAGTGTCTACGTGGTGCCCAGCCGACGGCTGGAGTAAAACCACGACAAGGTGACAGCAGAGAGGACAGAGGTAAAGCAGGAAAAATGTAAGGCAAGAAATAAAGCACAAAACAAGAGCACAGTGCTTAGATGTAGTCTGCTTGCCTCATAGACAAACATTTTAATGAGATTTTTTTGAAGAGCTAGTCAAAGGTGACTCTCATAATTGCAGCACCTATCGATTCCTGTTGAGTCTTAACATAAAGGATGTGAAAAAGTCTAAAAAACATCTGAACGCATCTGTTGTCGCACTTACCACTTTGGGCTCAGGGCTATATTATGATGTGATTTTTGGTCTATAGCTTATTCATCTCCCACAGCTGGAGCTAGTCTGAACCAAGTTCCTATCTGTCTTCAACAGTCTGTATAAGTTCTTCTAAACGTTTCTCAAAAGGCAGCTGCTACCTCATGAAAAGGTGATTTTGTCTCAGTTGGGATTCTTTTACTCTTCTATTGGCCTTGCCAATAGGAAGACAGCTACGTTTTTTCACCTTCCTTTCTTTAATAAAGGAAGTTATTTGTTAAAGGTCTGCATCACTTAAACTATGGACACTTTGCTATTAGTGTCACCAAGCAGAATGACACCCTGAGATCAGAGACTAATTTAGTGGACTGAACTTCAGTTACTCCTTATCAAAGCCAAACTAGAAGTAATGGACTGAAAGTGAAATTTTTTTATAAACTAATGCCGGTCTGTACCTTGTCAAGTTTTAATATTAAGAAGAATACTATAATAAAGTGGGAGTACCAATGGAGCAGTGGCATTTCCACTTTAACACTTCTTTCAATTATCTGCTCCTCCAATTAGAAAACCTGTCTCTGGCCACAATTCAGTGTATTTGATTTCATAACATCAGCATGCATTTTTGCTTGATAGCGATGGGAGTTTTCAAAGAGAGCATTTCAAAATTCAGACAAAGACAAGCCAGAATGCATTTTTCCATTTTCAATGCTTTTTGCATTCTGAGAAAACACATCTACTTTTACTTTCTTTTGAAGCAATTCAAAGAATTTATTAGATTTGAACGAGAAATGGGTATTATAAAAAACATGCTTTCAAAATAATTAAATACATCACTCCTGAGCTATTTCAATACTTATGAAACATAAAGAGCACCGATTCACTGTTGTGGCAGTTCCAATACATTGACTGTCATATTCAGATCAATGTTCTTTGTATTTGACAATCCTGTATTGAAAATTTGTTTTAGACTTTCCTATTAAGGATTGCAAACATCAAAAGCAGGAAAAGATCTTGAATAACAGAGGAAGTAGTATTTATACATAACTTAGGGAACTTTTATTTAACAGATTTTTTTTCATTAAGTTAATAAAACAATAGACTGCTTGTACCCAGAATTCTATAAATCTCAGACTTTTAAAAAAAAAAATAGGTCTATGTTGAAGACTTTAAGTAAGAAGTGAAGAATTTCAGACATGACATACTGGTGAACATCCTGCTGTGATGCTGTTATGTTCCTCTGATTCCTCTACACTGCCTATTTGTGGGAAGTATTCCTGATATAGTATCATCCATAATAATTCCTTTCCACAAGAAATTCAACAAAATCATATAATCAAATCTATTTGATTTGCACTGTTACACCATAGCCTGGTTTTGGCTGAGATAGAGTTAATTTTCTTTCTAGTAGCCAGTGTAATTCTGGTTTGGATTTAGCATGCGCCAGGGGAGGTTTAGGTTGGAGCTTAGGAGAAATTTCTTCTCAGAGAGGGTGGTCAGGCATTGGAACGGGTTGCCCAGGGAGGTGGTGGAGTCACCATCCCTGGGGGTGTTTAAAGAAAGGTTGGATGTGGTACTGAAGGACATGGTTTAGTGGGTAATAGGTGGTGGGGGGAGGGTTGGACTGGATGATCCCTGAAGGTCTCTTCCAGCCTTAATGATTCTATGATTCTAATAATGTTGATAACATACTGATGTTTTAGCTGTTGCTGGGCAGTTGTAGTGCTTACACTAAGCCAAGGACTTTTCAGCTTTCCACACCCTGCCAGGTGCAGAAGAAGCTGGGAGAGCACAGCCAGGGTAGCTGAGCCAGGCTGGCCAAAGGGCCATTCCCTGCCATAGAACATCAGGCTCCCTGTAGAACTGAGGAAGCGAGCCAGGAGGTGGGATCGATGCTCGGAAACAGACTAGGAATCAGGTTGGATTTTTCTCTTCTGCATGCAATGAGCAAAAGCGATTGTGCATCACTGTTTTTTTTTTAATAGTTGCTGTTGCTGTTCTTATTCTCTTCCTCTGTTATCCTATCGAACTGTCTTTATCTCAACCCATGATTTTTTTTTCCATTCTCTTCCCTATTCCCTTGTGGGGAAGGGAAGCACGAGTGGCTACAACAACAACCATTACGATTGCCTACCCAAAATTTTTTAAAAGAAAGCCTTATCTAGCTTAAAGAATAAAATTAAATCTTCAGCCTGTTTTTCAGGAAAGGACCTCATGGTGCTTCTCATATAAAGGATTCCATAACATATTTTAAAAGAAAGATTTCCAATTATAAAGACTATAAGATAAAATTCTATGTGAATTCATTTCTCATAGCTAAAGTAACACTACAGTCATATAATTGTACTATTACCTTAAATACATTAATCATAGACATAGCCATAAAACTGTATTTTAATTTATCTACTTTTGAGAGACTAAAGACCTGCACATCTCTTTCATCTACACATATTTATACAGTTAATGTCACTTTATAGAAAGCTATGTCTCAAATTCGGCATCATTCACCATATAGCAACTATTTCATTCCTGCTATGTATTATTTTTAATAGAGTATGATTTGTTCATCAAAGAATTATCCTATCAGCTTTCATCAATGCAGCAACACAAGCACATCTGCTCTGTGAACTCTAACTATTCACTTTCTCTCATTTGTAGGTGTAAAAACCCCAAAGACAACATTAGTAATTTTGTCATGGTATATGTGTTGCACTACAATGACATAAAAGTTTTTGAAATTATGTAAGAAAGAAAAGCAAACAGTGTAATTAAGTATTACACTTCCTTGTGATCTCTGATTAATGAAGGGGAACAGATGGTGCCTCCAAAGACCCAGAAGTAGTTTCTGCAGTTGTGTCATAACTTGCTCTAGATAAAGTTTATTTATAGTTTCTCTTATAGTTGTCTTCTCATATTTCCTTACAGATTACATTGTTATGAAGAATCTACAATATTTCCATAAAACCACTTTGCAACTGCTGATAAAAATAGTAGGCTTACCATCTTTTATTACGCCTTGTATATAGCATACATCTCTTTAATACTGTAATAATTTTTCACCTTTTTTCACTTTTCAAGTCTTGAAGCATTTTCACACTCTGAGGTTAGAACACTGGTTAGTAAATGTACCTGTAGTTATTTTTAAATATTTGTCACTCTAGGACAGCACTGCAGAATGTTATCATTTTGTCCGAGGCTCAAAGTTGAAGATATATTCATGTACTATATAAAATATATGAATTTAAACCAATATGATCTGAGTTCTTTGTCCTATATGACTAAGAAGCTCATCTTATTCTTTCAGAAGAACTGAATGTTCACTTTACAACTATTGTTCGCAACATTGAGGCCTAACCTATAACTTGTACTCTTTGTTGGGTAAGTACAAATCGAGTCCATCTTTAGAATTCAAAGATTTTAGATAAAATTAGGACAATTTTCCGCATTTTTTTTTGAACAAAACTATATTAAAACCATGTTGGCATTTAGCTCTATACACCTCTATCTGTATCCATAGTTCATAATATTTTTACTTCTCTCACCACATGTAATCTGTAATCATAGTTGTTATATAAACACATGCTATCAAGAGCCTTAAATAAAACAAATTTAATTATGCATGGCCAGAGACTCAGTAAAACAATACTTGCTATAGACATCTCAGATGTGGATGTCTCATCTGAATGTGATAAATGGACAACCACTTTTTTGATTTATGATTTACTTTACAGTGTCAAAATAGTATCAGAGCATTTTTTCTGAGGTTTTAGACTGCACACAGAGAGGAAGTTTAGACAGTTGTTATCTATAACCAAAGCTTATAAACAGGTTTATTGCCTGCATTCAAGTAGGTCCTTCAGATTGCAACGCACAGTTAGGCTATTCTGCACCATCCTGGCTCATGAGTGTTACTTCTCGTTGGCTGCCACAAGGCAACGGCAACAACAGGATGCTTATACAGTCAAGAAGAGTTACACATATTCTCTCTTAGAAGTACCACATGTTCCCTTTACTTCTCACACAGTGAAAATGAAGTGGTCTTCTCCAAGAACATTGTATCACATTGCAAAAACTATTGCCATAACTATAGTTGAATCACAACTTGTTCATCTATTACAAAGAACATATATTTCCTGATTAGAAGATTGAAAAGAGACCAGTATAATGCTAAATGATGCCTTAGTTTACTTCTCAGCTAAGAGAAAAAACTAAATCTCTGGGTGCAATTGCTATTTTATATTTGTAATTTTGAATGCTAATTGCTTTGGAGCATGAAGTCATCTTCACAAATGTGTCTAAAATCTGTAAAGTGATTGCTAACAGGCTGTTTGGTTCTGAACTAAATCTAACTTGCAGTTTTGGAGAAAAAGGTAAATAACATAAAATAGATTGTCAGTATAACATGTCATGTTACACTATTTTAAGTATTTAGATTGTTTTATGACCACTATGTCCAGTCAGAAATACTCAGTGCCTTGAAGCATCTACCTATTATGCAAAGCTGATCACAGAGGTGACAGGCAAAGGAGTTCACAGGATGAAGTGTGCTATAAACGCACAAGAGAGATTTCTATCTAAATATATCCAAGATACCTATACCTAAAGACTCCATTCTCACTTTAGGACTTTCATTACTTAATCCCCCTCTAAACAGTCATCAATACCTACCTTTGCTTTGCCACCAATAACAACTCTGAACGCCTGCTCCTTCCTGCCACTGTGAGGCTTTCTACCATGTCCTCCCATGTTTGGAAAAACATTGTCACTGAGACTCATACAGCCTTATGTGCTGTTAGATTTCCCTTTAAACCCTAACTTCACAGCAATCCCCCACATGGGACTGTTGTCTGTCATTGGCTGAATAAGCACAGAGGTGAAACGAGGATCCTCCCTTTTACCTTGGATGCATTTCCATTTGCTTCTCCTGCATTCCTTTTCTAACTTACTTTCCACCTGTTGTGTCCTCCTGACCTGCAGATGGCCAACAGTACAGATTTGAGAGCTCATGTGCTCTCTCTCTCGTGCATGCTCTCGTCATAGCTTAGTGATGGTCAGACAAAATTGATTCCAGCTTTGGTTCTCCTCTTCTCTCTAATGCAAATAAGTGTAGTATTAGCAGGAGTAGCAAGCATGGTAATGGAGAAAGCAAATACACAGCACTTTAGGTCAGCTCACAAGAGAAAATGTTTTCACTAGAAAAGCAATTCTTCCTCAAATAGAGTTTAAACATAGAGCACGGAATTAATAAGCTCTTCTCAGCCATAATCTCAGAACTAGCTTTAAAAAAATCAAGTATTTTTTTTATTTTCTTCAGATATATTTGCATGTTTCTCACTCTTGACTCCTCTTCTTGAGTATGCAGTCTCTCTCTTGGGAATGGAAAAATAATGCATTTTATTTATAATGCATATTATTTATGACTCCCCCCATGGGTTGGGGGTTTTTTTCCCCTGTACCAGACAGGCATATTTATTACAAACAAAATCTAATGTTTTGTTTGAGTACCTCCAAGCTCTTTGGAACTGGGCTTTAATTCTTTGTCATTCATTACGATCTATTAAATCATTCACTCCATCACCATATACATAAATTTATGTATACATGTAAAAGCTACAAGCATGCAGCTTTGTGAAGCAAGCAAACCTTTTGGATAAAAACCTTCCTATCAGTATGGTTGCTGCTCTGCTACTAATACAGAAATAATAGAAATTAATTAATTCCACACAGAAAATATGTGATTCTTGTTTCTTCTTTCAGAATCAAGAAGTTTAACTGCAAATGTACAGAAAATAAACTTGATTAAATCAAGTGAAAGGTATGGTACACAGTATCAAGTGTATATTAATTTGTTAGAAATTTTATCAGATTGCAGGTACTATTAAGACAGTGCAATCTAATTTCAGTGTGTCACTCCAGATGTTTTGGGAACATTTTCTTGCATAGGAATCAGAGGGTTCATTGTACATGTTTGTAACTACGCGGTAACTCTCATCAAGTACAGTGTGAACTTTTCCTGATGTCTAAGAAATGCTACTTTACACCAGTTGGTTTTTTTTCTTTTACAATAATCTTTCTACCCATCAAAAGTTTCCATTATTTCACAGATTTTATCACCTGAGACCTGATAAATTAGTTTTCTCCTCTCACGAAAGAGGATAACAGTCAGATGTATTTCGATACGATGGCAGTAATCTGAGAGGCCGTAAAGAGAAAACATTTGTTATAATAAATGATCATGTGGTCTCTAAACTAGAACATGCTGGTTTTAAAGAGAACTGTTCTAAACAGAATTGCTTAGTAGATTATTTTTGAAACAGGAAATATTTCATTTCTATAGGATTCTATTTTATTACATTTTTCAGCTACAGTCAAGTAGCAAATCCTTCAGACATCCACCAGAATCTAATGACCATCTGGAAACTCCGTGTAACCGAACTTCAAAAAACTGCTCAGTGTCTGTCTTTCCTCGGCAAAGTACAAAGGTTTTTCTCAACAAGTATTTCTATCATGACAAATGTTTTAAATTCCTTTTCAGTCAGTTACATTACTGTTTCTGCAGGTATCAGATTGTCAAAGCAGAAGAGTAGCTTCCATTAACTATTCAAGGATCTTTTTAAAGATACTGGTAGGTGAAGTTTGTCAGCCCAAGCTGAAGTTCAACCAGTGACTCTTACATGCTTGAAGTACTTGCATTTCCACATGTAAAAGGCAACTCTTGGAAGTTTAATCACATGGAGATCCCAGCTGGGCATCTGCTCGTGGTGAAGATCTAGAAGCCTTGCTGGTTGAGGCTAGCTAATGAAAGAGGTAACAAGATGGAAGGCCATGTGTTGAAAATGAACAGGAGTCTGTCCATTGAACTGGGGATTAAGAAACAGAATAACATTTATAAAATGCGTATTATGAAAATTGGTAATGAAAAAAATACTGAATTGCAGGACTAGTGCAATATAAAGAAGCTATTTTATAAAAAAAAAATCTATTTTCTATGGAGATTGTATTTAAACTATTTTCTCTTTAATTTATTCTGTTTCTTCTTTAACTCTTCCTCATCCTCCAATCTACACTTCTTTCCTCTTTTGCTGACAGCCTCACTTCTTAAGCTCTCTTTCATTAGCTTCCATGCTTTTATTTGTCCCTTATGCTATTCATTACATTCATTCATCCTTGCTCTCATCTCTGTAAAGAGCTTCAGGAAAATGTTTATGCAGCATTTGAATTTCAACTAAATCTAGTCATAGATAATATGGGTCATTCCCATAGTAACGAGACGTAGTAACACCCATTTCATGGGTGAAGATGAACATTGCCTTGTGTCTTCAACTGCCTTCATGAATTTTTAAGAACACAATCCCTCCCTGTGTTCACTACAAATCCTGCCAAACAACTGCTCTTGTTCTAGGAGAGCTGAAGATAAGCAAAAGCTGTGTTATGTATTTATTTACTACCGGAGAGGTCAACTCTTACAGTGTGCCTGGACTCACCACTTCACTACACAGCACAACGAACAGACGGGAAGTCCAAACTATCTCCAAAACATGGAACAGCACAGTCCTGTCAACATGATGCTGGCACCCAATCTATTTAGTCCTACTGAGGACATGGTGCATCGCAGCTCACCAGACCACTGTGGTTCTTTGGGTGTCACACCATTCTGTGGCGGAGACCAGCCTAGAAAAAGTGTTTCCAGAACTGGCTATGTGACGGGACGTCTTGAAAACTCATCTAAAGCAGGGAGGTGGGGTTTTTTAAGCAGTCAGTAATGACTGGAAGAGGACAGCATGTCAAATCTGATGACCTGAGAAGACCTTGTCCTAACGTTATACATGGATAGCTAATCTCCTGCTGCTATTTCAGCTCAGCTAAACTATGGCTTCTCACATAACTAGCCTGCATATTTTACAACAGCAAAGCTGACACAGAAACACCTAAAAGCTGTCAGAAAATGCATAAATAGAAGGCTCTATGAAATGTACATAACAAGTGGACATTTGAGAAACACTCCTTTCTTACTGCCATTGTTGTAACACAGTTAGCTGACAGTGATCTATTTTTGCATATCTTCTTCATTGAAAGCATATATATTTTTCCAACGTTACACTTTTGCATTCCCCTTTAGTCATGATCAGCAGTTATATTGCAATTGTCTGAAATCCTAAAATTCAATTGTAAAATTGTGATTAATTGTATAATTCAAATCTTGCAATTATCATGATAATACACAGATCTGTGTCTCTAGTCAATGCCAACATTCTAGAAACGAACCTAAAATTATACTACCACAGGTCTCCCGCTACCTAAAATCAGATGCAAGAAAGAATGAGACCAGCTTTCCCATCTGGAAGAGAAAACATAGCCAAAAATAACCAAAGCATGTTGACATATTTATATCAATTTATAAATTACATTTTATTTAGTATCAAATATGCTGCATAAATAAAATAATAATACTAAGTTAATTAGATGAAAGGCCTAGTCTCTAACAATTTTTCTGCAGAAAAGTAAGTAATGCATAACGCTTGACCATATGGTCTTTCTGTCCTGTTGGCTAATTACATACAAATTACTGTTCCAATTTTACTGCTGCTAGTTATTATTAACTGGAGTATGTTTCCTCCTGAGTATTGTTCCTCTCTCTCACATCTTTTCAACCTCACCAGAGAAAATGCATTTCGTATTCGTAACGCTTAATGGACTGAATTGCAAAGGATACCTCCTACAAGTGAATTCGGTAAAGAGTCACCTCCCAAACCAAAAGCTGACTGCACAAAAGCTACAGCCGTACACCTTGCACTGCTTTAAAACTGGAAGTTGAAAATATTGAAAACAGTCATATTTGCATCAGGATTTTCTCTGGCTGTGTAAAAACAATGTAGCCCTGGGCATATGCTCTGACAAGCATTAAAATGATGCAATAATGATTTTTGATATAGAAAGCAATTAGCATTTTTTAATGATCCATTCTGTAGAAGCCATGTCTAATTTAGGGCATCTGCTTCTAACAATACTTCACCATCCATGTATTAGAGTTTAAATCTTAATTATTGCTTTTGCAATATAAGAACTCTAACATAACTATCAATTATGGAAACTGCAATCACTCGCAGAACACAGCTGAGGCATTCTTGCCAACTAGACAAAACTAAGAGAATAAGTAAATCCTTTTTTAACCACCCTGCAGCCCAGAAGAGCCTTGAAGTTCCACTCTTTGATTAACAACTAATTATGCAAATTCAGATCTACAATTCCAACAGCTAAGAATAAATGACTTTGCCTAGCTTATTTATATTATGCATACTTTATTTTTCTCCTTCATATGTTTATATTGTTCAAGAAAGAAATCAATTTTCCAAGATCAATAATTATTCAAATATTCCTCTAGTAGCAGTCCTATAAACATCATCACAGTTTAAAAACAAAACCAATAAAATAAAAATTAAAAAAAAAAAAACACCAAAACACAATAGCTTTCACGTACTGTAAAACAAATGCTCATCAGTTGACTTCCAGTTTTAGCTTGTCAAAATTGCTAACTAGAAGACAATGATTTTAAAAAGTTTGCTTTAAATCATTTCCAAACAGGAACATCACCATACTTCACAGAAAACTGTACATTTCTGCAAAGATAAATACATTAGTCTTTTCCTTTAGATACATGTATGCATCAAAATGTTTCTCTACTCTAAGATACTTTACATTTACCAGTATAAGTAATGCATCTTTATTACAAAAATCCTTGGCTTCCAGCAAAAAATATTTAATAATTTAAATTAATTTTTCCTCATTTTCATAAATTATCCTAATTGTAGAGTTTCAAATAAATTAAATAACCAGTGATCTTATTTTTGCACTATTGTTTTTTCTTTTGTTTAGTCATTTCAAGCTATCAGTGCACTGATACACCAGTTGTCCGATACCAACTTCTAGATCTGCATACCTTTGCTCTTTTTTATTTTTAGTAAGGAACCTATAAATACTAGGGTTAGTGAGGAATGCAAATTACCATGACCAAACTACAAATTATAATTTTACCTACTCATCACAGTAAGTGGTGGCCTTTATGGTTTGTTCTCTGTTGTAAGGTCAGTATGAAGATACTTCAACCAAGTATCTTACTTGACTTCAGTAAGGCTTTCGGCACTGCCTCCCATAAGACCCTCATAGACAAGCTGATGAAGTATGGGCTGGATGAACACATGGGTGGACTGAAAACCGGCTGAAGCGCCGGGCCCAGAGGGTGGTAAGGGTGACCAAGCACTGGCACAGGCTGCCCAGAGAGGCTGTGGAGTCTCCATGCTTAGAGGTATTCAAAAGCCATCTGGATGTGATGTGGTGCTAGGTGGCCCTGCTTGAGCAGCAGGGTTCGATAACATGACCTCCAACCTCAACCATTCTGTGATCCTGTGATACCTAAGCCATTGCAACTAAAACTGTATCTCTCACAGTTCTCCAACTATCATCTCCACACACCTTAACATTTACTCCAGCATCACATCACCTTTCATATCAAGTTCTTATACTTTACAGCCTTCGAGGAAGAGCTCAGTCTTACCTTAATTTTCGCTATTCCTTTTTATTTCCTACCCTCTGTCTCCAACATCTACTGCTTGACAGAGATGACCAGGAGAGAGACAGACTTTGCATCTCAGAACTCTGAGATTTCAGAAATTTTCTGCTCAAAATTTTCAGACAACACAAAGAGGGAATGAGGAAAGAAACACAAATAACAACATGATAGTTAACACATGCATTCCATATGGGAAATTCTAACACTATTTAAGTTTGCAGTCTGCAAGAGGCAAAGAAGGGAACATTATCCTCATGGGTGTTTTTCTGGGATAGGGTTACTATTTACCTTTATATTTTTACCATCAATTCCAACAGCACCGAGAAAAAAATCTATGATGAGTGTGCTACTCAAACTCAACTGACAAATCATTTCTGACAAAAAGACATCTGCTCAGAAGATTCCCAACCAGCTGTTCTCTAATCTTTTCTTCTGCCATATTACAGCCTTCTAAGTCAGTGTTCTGCTCCCTGTTTCTAAAGATATTCCCTTTCCCCAGCAATCCTTAATGTCGGTGAAGGGGAGATTTTGTTCCAGCTGTTTATTCACAGTAATCTGACAAAATGTGCTGATAAACTTAGAACACCTTCTTCAGACCTATCTCATTTCAGGTATTTCCGTGGCTCCCACTGCCAAAAATATGCAGTACTGAAGTATTAGGAATCTTTTCCCCACCACTTTCAGTACCAGCTGTTGAGGTGATAGGAAAATCCTTCAAAATAAGAGTATATTTATGGTGTCGGTAAAAACTCCAACAAATCCAGTCCAAAGCCACATATCTGTGATTGCACAGAGGTACAGAATCCAGATGAGACATCCCAACTGCTAGCATCCTAGCCCCAAGGGCAGTTACAGTTTTCTTCTTTTAATCCCTTTTTCAACTGACTGTTTCAGTACCTTAGAAGGGGTCAGCAGTGCCAGTCTGAAACAGCCAAGTCTGACTTCATTGCAAGGAGGCCTTCTGTGGCATGAGCCAATTAATGAGGAAGCATTGTCTTTCTCCTGTCTGCTTTACTTCTTTCCCACAGCATGACCAAAATTAGGTTAATTAGCAGTGTGCTGGGGGAAATAAAATCACTTTATTTAGATTAACAGCTTTGGGCTGGCCTCATTATTAAGTACAGGACTATCAATAAAAAGTAAAAAATGGAATCACAATCCTGATTTAAGTTTTCAAACAAATTCCCTGTCAAAGAGCTAGCAAGCTTGAATTAGTTTGAGTCTTCTTCTATGAAAAAAAAATCCACCATAAAATATGGTAATGTAGATAAAATACATTTATAACTTTTGTGTTTGTTGAGACATTTCATACAGAATATAGCTATATTTTCTTAAGATTCACACACACGATAAAAGATGTTTAAAAAGTGGAAGAAAAGGAAGATGTACCACCCACCTGGGAAGCTGGAAACATTGCATGAGTAGATTAAAAAAGACTAAGTGTGCAGTTTCAGTAGAGCTAGCTGAAATAATTTCCATGAGAGTTATCACTTCCTGAGTTAACCTAGCTCAGGAGAGAGCAGTCACAGTGAAATAACACACAGCACAGATTGATTGCATTAGCAACACTAAGCAGCTATTGTGTTCCTATCTCTATCAACACTACTCAAACTCAAATTCAAAGCATCGCTAATCCTGAGCTCTACATTTTAGGTTTGGAATAAAATCAGATGAATGTAATTGCTGAATTATACCTGAAGTTAATAATGCAGTGAATACCTGCCTTAGAAATGAGACCATAATTTTCTGAAGTGCTACAAACCAGCAAAGTCTCTTCCTGTCAGCATGGTTACGCCATTTTACAGTATTTGAGGAATTCCCTCAGGACATAAAGAGAATAGACTTACTGACCTGATGAGAGGGGCTTTAAACTAGGTATGCTGCAGAAAGCTTATCATCGTCTACAGCAACAGTGCAGGAGCAGTGAGAAACAGACCAGACAACACAATGAGGGAGCCTCTCACACTGCCTCTTACTTGAGAGGTAATCCAGTGTTCATCTCAAGCACCTTCACAAGAATATACATAGCATGGGGCAAAACCAGGAAGAATGAGAAATCCATGCACAGTTGTAGAGCTATGATCTCGTTGGGATTAGAGGGATGTGGAGACATAAATCACATGACTAGAGTACTACAGCAGATGGATACAAGCTCTTCGGAAAAGATGGGCTGGGAAGGTGAGGATGTGGCCTTGCAGTCTGTGCAAAGGAGTTGCTCACATGCACAGGGCTTTGTTTCAGAACATTTGACTAAGTTCAGATCAAGCTGCAGAGAGCAGTCAATATGCTGCAAGACCAGCCTGGAGAAGAAGCTGGAGAACTGGTCTAACAAGAACTCACAAAATTTAGCAAAGGTAAAGAAGTCATGCCTCTGCGACAGAATAACCCAATTACTGTAGAGTCTGTGAGCAAGCCAGCTAGAAAGGACCTGGGGTTCCTGATGCACAGTAAATTGAACATGAGTCAGCAGTGTGCTCTTGCAGCCCAGAAACCCAGTGACCTAGTGGCCTGCATTAGAAACAGTCTAGCTAGAAGATGGAAAAATTATTATTCCCCTCTCTTCAGCACTTGTGAGAATGTATCTGGAGTCCCATGACCAATTTTGGGCTTTCCAGTCTTGGAAAAGGGTCGACATACAGGAGCAAACCCAGCAGAAGAGAGCATGTAAAGATGAAATTGAGGGCACTAGCTCTGGGTTAAAGGCAGCTGAGGAGAGATCTTCCTGTTGGGTGCAGCTGCCTCACGGAAGGGCACAGAGACAATGCAGCCAGACCTTTCTCATTGGTGTCTAGGCACGGGACAAGAGGCAACAAGCTGGAAGACAGAAAGCTCTAATTAGATCAAAGGGAAATAGAATAGAATAGAATAGAATAGAATAGAATAGAATAGAATAGAATAGAATAGAATCATTAAGGTTGGAAGTGACCTCAAGGATCATCTAGTCCAACCATCCCCCCACCACCTATTACCCACTAAACCACGTCCCTAAGTACCACATCTAACCTTTCCTTAAACACCCTCAGGGATGGTGACTCCACCACCTCCCTGGGCAACCTGTTCCAGTGCCCGACCACCCTTTCAGAGAAGAATTTTCTCCTCATCTCCAACCTGAACCTCCCCTGGCGCAACTTGCAGCCATTTCCCCTTGTCCTGTCACTAGTTATCTGCGAGAAGAGGCCGACCCCCAGCTCGCCACAACTTCCTTTCAGGTAGTTGTAGAGGGCAATAAGGTCTGGCCTGAAAAATTTACACCATGAGGGTGCTCAAACACAGGAATAAGGTTGCCAGGAAGAGTTCTGCAATTTCTGCCTTCAGAGTGATTACAAAATTCTGAGCAACCAAACTGACTCTGGTTTAAACAGTGAGTTGGACTAAATGATCTCCAAAGGCTTTAACTTAAGACAAGGAGCTAATATTGTTTCATTGAGTAATGTACAAATTTACAATGTAATAAAGCTTTTGTTAAATAGCTGTTGGGGGGGAGGGGGTTCCCCTGCTCCTGTCCTTTCTTCTCATTTTCTTATTCTGTGAGAAGGAAAATTAGACTTTATAAGACTCAAATCAAGTGTAGCAATATTGGCCCTCTAGGGATAAACCCATCAATACAATTACAAATGCATTTCTTGAAAGTATACGTGTGGCTATAGGACTAAAACTGAGTTTACAGACCATTCTTGTCCAGCAGCAACGTCATTTTTGTGCCACATCTCAAATGCATTCTGACACTACAGTTCCCTATCATGCTTTTATTATTAATGTTTCTCTATTTTACTTAACAAAAGACAATTTGTTATTATTGGTTTTCTGTGGAAACGTTTAGTTCCTATTTGGCTGGCACTCTGCATTCTGCTGTCTTTGTGATTTATGAGTTTTCTGATTCTCAGTTGTACTACCAAAAAAACCAAAACCCAAACCCAACCATCTACAAGAAAAAATAATTTGGAATTGCTTAATATGCCCTGAACGTGCTAATTATTTCAGAGAAGCAGATTTGCTGTCACCTTTCATTGTGGAAAGGAACACACTCATGGCAAACTTTAGCACTACAGAAATAAATACCATAGCTGAAAATGCTATTTGCCATGCGCAATGAGTGCTTTAATTTGTTCACCATCCACTGAACTTGCACAGGTCTTTTTCCATGATTTATAGCACAGACTGTCTTATGGCTTGTAATTTGTCATAATCTAAAGGGTCTTGGGATACAATTTTATGAAAAGTAATATATTAAAATTAGTCTCATTGTAAAATGCTAGAAAACACATCCTCATTGCATCCTACCATGGCCCTGGAGCCCTATAATCAGGTTTCAAGGGATGAAGTGAATAATAGTGGTTCCTGAGCATAAAGGGGAAAACTTAAGGGAAACCCAGAGTCTAAGCAAAAAGTAAGTAAAAATAGATTTTATTTTATTTTAAGATACTGCACACAACAGTTTGAGAACTAGCGTAAAAATATTCATTTTTATGCATTCAAATGTTGGGGGATGCTACCCTTACATTATGATTGTAAATATGTGGGGGTTTTTCAGAGGACTGGGCACGGAGCACAGTATTTTAGCTGTTAATAACACTTGGGTCCATATCTTAGAAAGCATAATATATTCTGGCCAGCAGAACTGTCTGTCAGCCAGACCTCTAACACCAATAAGTCTGTTTCCTGAATATTTTCAAAGTAAAGTTTAATTAACCAATAATCTTATATTATGTATTGATAGGCAGCACCTAAAATATGCTTTTCATTGCTTGTTTCCTTGATTTCTTTCATAGAATCTTAGAATGGTTTGGGTTGGAAAGGACCACGAGGATCATCTAGTTCCAACTCCCCCACCATGGGAAACTGAAATATAAAGCATGTCAGCAGTCTTAATTTACACCTGCAGACTTACACATGTTTGCAGTTCTAACTCTGCTTGCCACACGCCCACTCAAAACCAAAGGAGTTTCTAGTGAAAAATAA
This sequence comes from Psophia crepitans, assembly GCA_013399095.1. Classification (NCBI taxonomy): domain Eukaryota; kingdom Metazoa; phylum Chordata; class Aves; order Gruiformes; family Psophiidae; genus Psophia; species Psophia crepitans. The sequence goes on along the minus strand of VWZZ01006070.1, from coordinate 356,123 downwards.
ATGTTCTGCCGCACTAGGTAAGTGAGGGTTATACAAATATATTAAATGCATCTCTATGTGGATGCTAAGGTTTCGACTGTATGCATTTGCAGAATTGTTAGGAGCATTAATGTTATATTTTTTCACATTTACATAGAAATTAAAAATGCAGTGTACCTCTGTAGTGAAAAAAAATCAATTACTGATTAATTCAGAATCTCTGGTGACCTAAGTGTTAAAAGTTGACTTCAGCTCAATTTTAATATACTGTGTACTTAGTATACTCAGAAATACAGCACTTCTACCTCCAGCCAAGCATTTCACAAACATCTAGGCTGAATTACATTACTTGTACTTTTACTTAGTAAGAACATCTCTACTCAGGACATGATGTAAATATACATGTAAATATTCTCCTGATATGACGTAGATTTTGTGAATTGAGAAGTAATCCCAGTAACTCAGAGAAAAAGAACAAGAGCAGGTAAGTCTGAAACACTTATCCATATATCCATGATTTGAGAGGCGTGCTGCAGATATATTGGACAAACCTTTAGGCTGCTGCGTTATTCTGTCTGAAGCTTTCAGAATAAGCTTTCAAGAGTTCCTTGGAGCTATACTTCCAAGGAATTGATACTTATGTTCACTGTAAATGTTTTAAGACTTTGGGTATTTGAGGGCTCCCTCAAATACAGTTCCTGCCCATCTCACTAGGAAAAGAGAAGTTTGGCCATTCTTTCCACTCTCCAAATGAACTGAAGTGTCTGAGGAAATGCTCTGACCCCTACTCCCTCCCCTTTTTTCCTTTATAGCACAATAATCTGTGGCTCAATGTCTAAAGCAGTAGCTGAGGAACATGGTGAGGAGATATGCAACAAATTAAATAATTAAGTTTGGTTTTACTGTATTTAGTAAAATGCAGACAATCACTTGAAACAAAACAAAACAAAAAAAACCCCACACTAACCCTGAGAACTGCAGATTTGAAAAAAGTATTAATCAAAATCTGTGCCAAAGCAGTAAATTTGATAATTTAGGAACAATCTGAAATCCAATATACTGTACTGGAAAATAACACTGTGACAGCAGATTTCAAGGCCTGTTCCTAGCTACTACCAGCTGTAATATGAATTACTTCGTATTTCAATGTGGCCATCAGCACACGGTTTGCTGACATGAGGATTCTTCCACTATAAACGTTAGTACAGCTCTTTATTCACAGTTTCAGTATTTTATGTTTTACATGCAGCACAAGAATAATTCAAGAAGAATTTTTCAGTAATCCTCACTCCAAATATTTCAGATCCTGAATTACGTGACTACTGGTAATAGAGGAAGTCTTTTCTCTCCTCTTTAAACAGTTCCCAAGTCAGTAAGACTTATGACAACAGGAATGCTGCAACATTGAAGACGGGTATTAAAATACATTATCTCCAGCTTACTCGAGTATTACAAGTTACAGTCCAATCATTTTCCTTGTTCTTTAGTTCAAAGAAAAAAAATCAAAACAGCTACAATGACTATAATTTTCCAAAGTATTTTCAGACAACAATGGAGTCAGAAATAAAATCAGGTTCTTTGCTGTCTCTTCAGATAACATATATAAAAACAGTTACATAGAAGTCTTGTACAAATACTTAAATTTACTAGCTCTACTAAGTCAAGAAGAATGAAATGAGATGGAGGAAATAAGTGTTTATTTCTTCAGGAATGTTTCAATTTTTTTGAGTAGTAGTGAGTAACCATAGGTTACTATTCACAAGATACTTTCTGACAGAAATCTATTAGACTTCCAAACTACTTTCCAAGTAAATGGCTGAAAACCCTTAGCTGTAGACATATAAAAAACTAGAAATATTTTCTTGGAATATAGCATGGAAAAAAACAGACCAAAAATCCTTTTTGCAACATTGTTTTGTAATCTTATAAGGTAAAGAACAATGTAATGTCAAAAGAGGCTTTTCTCCCTTGTATATATTGCCTTGCAGCTTAGGTCTTTAATTGTTTAATTATCAGTCACCTGACTACTTTCTAGCCATTGACATGGCTTCCATAAAAGATGATAAAATTTTTATGGTTGCCCTCATTTCATGCCATAAATGTTTTACAGGTTCATGAATATTAATTTTGTTTGTTTTAAAAGTTATTTAAAGAAAAGGTGTTTCTGGGGCTTCTTCAAACCTTGCTGTATTTGGTTTGCGTGGCCAGGTTTTGGTAGCGGGGGGGCCAAAGGGGGTGACTTCTGTGACAAGCTGCCAGAAGCTTCCCCCCATGTCTGACAGAGCCAATGCCAGCTGGCTCCAAGATGGACCTGCCACTGGCCAAGGCTGATCCCTCCACTGAAGGTGGTAGCACTCTGGGATAACAGGAGGGGGAAAAGTGGCCACGCAACAGCAACTGCAGCCAGAGAGAGGAGTGAGAAGATGTGAGGAACTTTGCAGACACCAAAGTCAGTGAAGAAGGAGGAGGAGGAGGTGTTTCAGGTGCCAGAGCAGAGATTCCCCTGCAGCCCATAGAGAAGATCATGGTGAAGCAGGCTGTCTCCTGCAGCCCGTGGAGGTCCACAGTGGAGCAGATATCACCTGCAGCCCATGGAGGACCCCATGCCAGAGCAGGAGAATGCACCTGAAGGAGGCTGTGACCCTGTGGGAAGCCCATGCTGGAGCAAGCTCTTGGCAGGATCTGCGGCCCGGTGGAGAGAGGACCCCTTGCTGGAGTAGGTTTGCTGGGAAATAGTCAGATATACACTGAAATGGCAGATTATTTTTTTTCTTGGCAACATTTCACCAAGTACATGGAAAAAAAAAGATAATCTCACAGCATAGTACCTGACCCTGTAGTTTGCAAGCCAGCTTTCTCATCAAGATTTGCAGCAGCCAACTCTGCTAATATGCTGGTCTCACCACATACGTTATTTCATTTTGTACTCATAGAAAGGTTTGGGTTGGAAATGACCACTGGAAAGTTTGGATTGAGTAACCAAACAAGATAGCATTTGTTTGCCAATTGCCTCCCTGAAAACATTACAGTCATCAGTTAGAAAAAGAATAGTACGTCATCATATTACTTACCAGCAGTCGTTATTTTTAGTAAATAAGACCATCTACCGACTTAACAACACTTATCTTTGTGAGCCAAATTCTCTGCAGGGATGGAAGCAGAGAAACAATATTTGGACAGCTGCTGCCAGGAGGTTCTAAGCAGGCTGTGTTGTGAATTTGTTCCTGACATATCACACACACAACGGCTACTGTTCAAAGTCATCACCCTTTTGGGAGAATGATTTCATACTTAAATTATGAAACCTGTCTTTATGAAGACTGTATTCATAAAACCCCAATCTTGCAAACATTTTCTAAAGAGTACGGTGCTCAAGAGCATGAGTAGCCTTTTGACTTTAAAGAAATTAATGTGACAAAACACTCCAAGTCAAGTGTTTTAATGTTGTAGATAAGTATTCGAAAACTGTATTTAGAAGCACTACGTCCCAACGGCTTTTGGGGATGTGAGATTAGGGCTTCTGTGGTGCAAGACCCATTTCATTATCTTATGCTTCCCCCACCTCCAGCCTTTCTACACACACAAGACATACTTTTCCGGTTTAATCATCTTAGAAATCAACACAACGTAGTTTTACTGAATTAATTAAAAGGTTTTCTAAAATGATTTACTGATATTGATGCAACTTTCTCCTGTAGACAGTGTCTTACAGACTTGTTACTGACAGCATTTGTCAGACTATCATGTGATTTTACTTTCACAAAGGCAAACAACAGAACAGAAGGGTCCTGGTGTGTGTTAGGTTTGCTTCAGAGTGTGTTAGCTTTGGTACAGGGCTGCCTCCTCCCACAGCTCAGCTATTACAGAACCTAAAAGTGACTCTGCTGTACACCACTAGCTACCCCCATGCCTGGCTGAGCTGGTGGACCCAGTACAAGTACAACGTGTGTGGATGCACCCACCCTGGCAGAACTGAGACTCAGGTCCCACACACCATTCAGCTTCTTCAGCTGAGCATGCTGAACAAGGGAATCGGCTTCAGCGTTGCCTACAAGTTTTCATCTTAAAGAATGCTGTCTGAGTAGACACCTTGATGACGATAGCTGTCTAACTACACAAAGCAGAGCCAGTTCTAAGATGCACCTTTCATTTCGCTTTTTTCCACAGTAACGTTGCTGCACCTGCTTCTTCAGAAAACACACTTCTTAGAGTTAGACACCTGGCTGACATACAAGGCCGTCACCCAGAATATGCTTTCTAAGATACAGATGCAAGCACTATCAACAGCTAAAATAGCATGCTTTATGCCTGGTCCTCTGACAGAGATTTGTCCATCAATGAGAAGATTGAACTACCGCATTGGCAGCCTTCCATTAAATTTCCAGTTCCATTCCATCTGAATTTTAGGTATGAACTGATGGATTAGTCCTGCCATTTCCTGCACTGTTTTCTAAGCCAGTTTTCTGAAATGCATGGGAGTCCAGTATCAGACACACAAGAGAGGAAAAAGGAGTGTGACAGTGTGATAGACACCTCGTACCAGCATGACTGATGGGGACCCTGGGTTGAGTTAGAGAATCACAGAGTTCTTAAGGCTGGCAGAGACCTTCCTCTCAGTTCATCTAGTCCACACCACTGCCTAAAGCAGACCCAATGATATCAGGGTGCTCAGGGCTGTGTCCAGTCAAAGTATGAATATCAAGGAAGGAGATTCTGGAGTATTGCGTTCAGTTCTGGGCCCCTCAGCTTAAGAAGGACAGGGAACTGCTAGAGAGAGTCCAGCACAGAGCCACGAAGATGATCAAGGGAGTGGAACATCTCCCTTATGAGGAAAGGCTGAGGGAGCTGGGTCTCTTTAGCTTGGAGAAGAGGAGGCTGAGGGGTGACTTTATCAATGTTTATAAATATGTTAAGGGTGAAGAGGAGGCTGAGGGGTGACCTCATCAATGTTTATAAATATGTTAAGGGTGAGTGTCGGGAAGATGGAGCCAGGCTCTTCTCGGCCTCACTAAGCGATAGGACAAGGGGCAACGGGTCCAAGCTGGAGCATAGGAGGTTGCGGGTTAATGTAAGGAAAAACTTTTTCACCGTGAGGGTGACAGAGCACTGGAACAGGCTGCCCAGAGAGGTTGTGGAGTCTCCTTCTCTGGAGACATTCAAACCCGACTGGACGTGTTCCTGAGTGATGTGCTCTAGGTGGCCCTGCCTTGGCGGGGGGGGTTGGACTAGATGATCTTTCGAGGTCCCTTCCAACCCTTGTGATTCTGTGATTCTGTGATTCCACAGCCTCTCCAGGCAGCCTGTTCCAATGTTTGGGTACTCTTGTAATTATTTTTTTACCCTACTACATAACTTTTCTTTTTACAACTCGTGCCTGTTACCTCTTGTCCTATTCACTGTACACCTGTGAGAAGAGCTCCACTTCACTGTATATCTTTCCATTAAACAGTTCCAGACAGCAATTAACATCTCTTCTTAGCCTTCTCTTCCTAAGACCAAATACAGTCTGTTCTGTCTTTCTCCTCATACATTGAGGGCTCTATAAACCCAAGCGTCTTGGTCACATTTTACTGGATTCACCCATGTCTACAAGGAGGCTGCAGTACCAAACCGTTGCAGATTATAGCATTTCTTCCCCTCATTTGAAAGGCATGTGCAAGGTGCAGCTATGAAACACATCCACGGACTGCCAGCCAGCTATGTCGTATGTGTTGACCCTTGCAGAAGATGAGTGGCAGTAGTGATAGGCAGCCAATGCAAAAAACATCAGGATCATGACAGAAGAACATGAGAATAAGGGCTGAAAAAGGACAAAGCTGGTGTTTACAATATTAAAGTTCACAAAAACCTCGTAATCTTTTTGCTTTAAAAGAAAGGTATTCCAAAGCAACTCAAGAGGCAGCCTTGTAACTTCCAGGCTCGCACTCTTCATGGAACAATCCATTACAAATTTGAACAATCAGGCTCCTGCTTTGAAAATGCTCCAAAAAAGCAGAACACTACTATGAAAGTTGTCCAATAATCATTATTCTTTTTGGATACTCCTTCCAAATGTGCACACTGTTAGTCCGTGTATATTCTTGCACCTGCTACATTTCATTACAAAACGCAACACTTCAAGCTAGTTGGTTACTTAAAAGTTAAATATCATGTTGCAACTAAGTTAATGCTCAATTCTTCACCTGGCATTGCTGGCTTTGACAAATGGATTATTAAAAAACTGATCTTTGAATTGAAAGGTCAGAAGGACAGCGTATTTATGTAAAAACAGGACATGACCATTACACAAGAGTCATTACTCTCAATCAGCCCTAGTATCGTAGTTATAGATAATAGGATTTCAAGACTGCAGATCAAGGCTAGGTCAGGAATTAAATATTTATCATACACACCTGAAATTTAATTTCTTCAAGTATTAATATCCATAAACTCGTTGCAAGAAAAGCTATACGCTGGTCGGTGGCAACAGCAGACCTGCCACGCACAGGCAGAAAGAGTGTGCCTCATGCCCTGGGGTTTCTTCCAAGTACAGTTCCCACAGAAAAAATTGTGTTAACACAGATTGTGTTAATTATATTTCAAAGGAAAAAAATCCCAACAAAATAAAATTCCTTCCTCTCCTTCCCTTACCCCCCGGCCCCTTCCCCCTCCCAATTACAGAGCACAGGAATGTTCCCCATATGAATAAACCTGAACTTTTCTGTATTAATTTAAGTCCCCATTCTGGACAGCATTTGTTTCCTAAGCAGACCAGATCTATAGATTATTACTAAAAAAGTCTAAATATTTTTAGGCCACACAAATACATTTCTTCCTTCTTCACACTAACACCACAGGATCTAGTGCAACAGGATTTTTTTTGCCAGTGTGTCTCCGGTTTAGACAATGAATACGTCTTTACATATGGACATCCCAAATGAAATAAGATTGTATACAATCTATAGTCTCCTAGGTAAAGTGAAGATTGCAATAAAATCACCACAAAGAGAAGACTTTTTATGAACTTATGGGTAAGTCTACCTAGAGATCATGGTAACAGACTTAAAAAGATGGACAAAAATCTATTGCTATAAACATCTATCCAGAATTAAGAGGGTTTATTATTTCATTTCTTACTCATATTATGTCATTACATCATCCATCACCACAATAAAACTATTTATGTTATTCTTTCACATATACTCCAAAATACTTAAATATTCTATTACACAATGGGGCATTCAAACAAAGAAAATCATCAAAGCTGGAACAAACAGATTTCAGGTAGCTCACATGGCCTTGTTAGATAATTTTGTCACTAGGTCACAGCAATGCAGAAAATGGATCTTGGTTTTTAAAAATTCCACCATCAGTCACTATTAAAACCCAAACAAACAAACCCCAAAACAAACAAACAAAAAACCCCATCAAACCCCAGAGGTTTATACAATCCAGCTGAAGAAAGGTCTTGAAGTCTAATTTATTGTGTCATAATTCTGTCAGTAAATTGATTTCTATCAAATAAAGGCTTCTTTGTATATTAAGGTTTTAGTAGCCTACCTCTTTCTTTCAAATGCCCATCAAGAACACCTTTAAGTTTAAGATGGCAAAAGAAAAGCTGTTTCTCCTGAGTTTCAAGTATTCCCTCACTGTTCTCTAGCACCAATAAATGAGCTTTGCACCAAAGAACTCTATCTCAGATTCACTTCTGTCAAATGAGCCCTCACCTTGACTTGTGCTGAGTAGGTATTACTGCAGTGCTGCACAGCTACCCAAGGTACCTGAATTGGGAGTACTCACTAGCAAACTCATGAAACATGGTCTCCTTTCCCACTTCTGACAGACACACGATTAGACCACGCTGATTTTCAAAGTCGAAGACTGTGATTCAGAGAACACATTTTCAATTCAGAACTACGTTGCCTTTGAGGTAAAACAAACAATCAATCTTACTAGTCTTAAAGGACAAATCAGTTGGATATTCCTAGAAAACTTTTAAAACCTTTAACGGAGATCTCATTTTCAGAAATAGAAGTATATAGAGTGTTCTCAATTATGTTTCCCATAGCTTGAACCGTAGCAGTTTTGCTTCGTTGTGGGTTTGTTGTTGGGTTTTTAACGGCAAGCCCACAAATTTCTTTCCTTGCCTACAATTTTATAAAAGCTATTTTTTATCAGACCTGATTAGTGAGGTGAAGCTAAATCTCTTTTCTTTCCAGTTAGGCGGCTTTCATATTTAATTCATGTCTAAAGAAATTTTACCAACATAGAGGCCCTGGGATAAAAAATTTAATTTTATGGTTATAATAGAAAACAGGGGAATTGAAAAAACCCCTTTGGAGTTCAGTCACAAAAAGGAAAGATTCAATTACTTTGAAAGTCTTTAGAACCACAAGACAGAAATATTGGAAATGATGAGCCAGACTGGGGGTCGTCATCAACTGTAATCCCAAGCGGCATTTATTACTTGGCTTATATTATTATTAATTTAGAAACATAATGAACTGCAAGCCACTAAAAACATGACGAGATAACTGCACTTAAGGAAAGTAAGCTTAATAATTATTCATTAATTGAATAAAAGCAAGTGTTAACCACAGTAATATCTTCATTGTCTGCCTAGTGTTCAGTGGCAAAACCAAACTTGCAGGAAAATTACAGTTTATGAATATGTCTATTTATGTAAGGTCCCTAATGGCAATATATTATTATAGGGAATACGCAAATAAGCGTGATTAAAATACATTTTAATTCTGTAAAGTCTAATAAATATATAGTACAATGCTGTGATGACAATATATTTGAAGTTAGCTATACTTTCACAGAGTGAACCTGACTCACACCATTTACACCACTATTGTTCTATTAATTTTAGTAATTTACTGCTAACATATGCTATACAAATGAGCCACATGAAGCTTTTCATGTGCTTATTCCTCAAAAATGTATATCAGGCACCACAAAGAAAAACAAAAAAAATGAATTATTAACAGGAAGACACTTCTTTCAAATATTTACGTGAATTACTGCTATCATACAAACCAATGAAAGTATGACAAAATGAATTAGAACTATTTTGAAAACAGTCTTGTAGAAGGGACTGATTCATTTTAAGTGGTTTGTAGTTTGGCATTCAACCTATGTTGAAAACAAAATAAATTTATATTTTTGGAACACTTCAGAACTCAAGATGGTCATCCTTAACATTACCTTGAATAAGACTTGTCTATAAATTACTAATAGCAAAGTTATTGATCATTTCTGTTTAAAATACTATGTTCTGTAAAATCAAACTTTCTGTTTATTGTCGACACATGTCTGGCATTGTGCTGGTCTTGGCTGGGATAGAGTTAATTTCTTCATAGTAGCTGGTATGAGGCTGTGTTTTAGATTTGTGCTGCAAACAGTGTTGATAACACAGGATGTTTTTGTTACTGCTGAGCAGTGCTTACACAGAGCCAAGGCCTGTTCTGCTTCTCACTCCACCCCACCAGCGAGCACGCTGGGGCTGTATGGGGAGTTGGGAGAGCACAGCCAGGACAGCTGACCCCAACTGACCAAAGGGATATTCCATACCATATGATGTCATGCTCAGCATATAAAGCTGGGGGAAGAAGAAGAAAGAGGGGATGTATGGAGTGATGGCATTTGTCTTCCCAAGCCACCATTAGGTATGATGCTTTCCTGGGGATGGCTGAACACCTGCCTGCCCATGGGAAGTGGTGTATGATTTCCTTGGTTTGCTTTGCTTGTGTTTGTGGCTTTCGGTTTACCTATTAAACTGCCTCTCAACCCACAAGTGTTCTCATTGTCACTCTTCTGATTTTCTGCCCCATGCCACCAGGGAGGAGTGAGCAAGCAGTTGTGTGGTGCTTAGCCACTGGCTGGGGTTCTACCATGACAGGTATCTAAAAAACTTATCTTTCTTTATGTTTATGGTTTTGATGTTTTGGTTTTTTTCAAAGTTAAAAAGTCTCCACTATCCTAAATGACCTATTACTTCTTTTCATGATTGTACTAGTTATATACAACCTAATAATTCTTTCTTACTTCAGATCCTTAAGCATGTGTGTGTGCAAACTGTGAAACATAGCTCTAGTCACCTGAGGCCATAATTACGCCTGACTGGTATAATACTGTAAAAAGTCCACGGATATATTAGTTAGCATGTAATATATTACTATACTAAGATAACAGACTTTTAACTACATGTGCAAAGATGACTATGATTTGATGTTAAATGATGTGTGAAAACTGAAAACTTATCAAATAAGAACAATATTGCCATTTCATTTCTATGATCTATTGTTTAATACTTGTAATTGTATCTTGAACTTCATTGACAAATAAACTATCAATAAAATTGAGTTCTTATGTATGAAGCAGTTTTCTATTTCAAATACATAGAGAAAAAGGCATAATTCAAAGAACAACACAATACTGTCAATGCATTGTATTTTAGAAATAATTTAAGGGACTACTCTACAATGTTTAAATAATACATTAACAAGTAGTGACTTATATGTTATAAATTGATTTATCTCTTACACATTCAACTGATCTTGGCATGGATCTGTCGTTCTGCGCCCAAATGATTTCAAAGTAAGTTCTTCATTGCACACTACTGCTTAGGACCCCTAGTATAGAATTTCAAGACGCCTAACCTAATGAAAATGTCCTGAAGATTCACTAGATGTAAGCCTCTGGATAAAGGAATGCTAGTAAACTAGGAAAACAGAATATGAGGTAAAATATTTGATCCAATATCATGCTCTCTTCTTCTAGTGACAGTGTTTTTAAAAAAAAATTTATAAAATAGCTGGCTTTGTCAGCTACCGATAGTTTTAAAATTCTATGTGCTGCTTTAACTGAAGTGGCTGTAATTGCTTGCTCTATGTACAAGAGCTCAGTACTAAGAACATTTTGGGTGACAAATACTGCATCTTTTCTTATGCTTTGCTGCAATCACTGAGCAGACAAAATAATCCATCTTTACTGAATACCATGCTTTGCCACTTTTTTATTATTTTTTTAAGCATCTAAAATGAACTATCAGGACAATCGAATAAGATTTCAATTCTGTAATGTGCTGAACTATACCCCTGAGCTGCTGGGCACTATCAGAAGCCATGTATTCAGAGGGAATTGATGTTACATGTTTTATACAGCACACCCTGACTAAGATTTTAGACTATGTTAATTTTCAGATTAAATGCATCTACCTGCAGTAGTTAAAAAGGTAAAGAAATCTTCTAAAGTTTGCAAGTTAAGTTCAAACTGGGAAGAAAAAAAAAGGCAAAACAACATTGCAGTGACATGTTCCCAATGCTAACTGCTAACAGACACTTGTAAGACATTATCTCACTTTTCCCTTTATTCACTAGGTTGAGGAGAATTATTTTAATAGGTCTATTAATTCACTAATTTTCATTTGTCTCATTTCCTCTATTTAATTTACAAAATAGTTGTCACTTTTGTCTTCCTAATTATATATATATTCTGAAACTACATATATTATCTCCATAGTTCGGTAGTAAATCAGTCATTTCCACTCCTTCCCATATTACACATTCCTTCACAGAAAAATAGCTAAGGATAGCTGTAGTCAAATAGCAGAAAAGTGATTTTAACTTGATGGATATACTGCTGATCAGAAATAAAAACTAATGAAAACCTAAATATTATCCTAGTTATACATTAACCTTGACTGATACATATAATCTGTCCAAATTTCCTAAGGTTTCAGCATGGAGCTTAGAAGCAAGAACTATGTGATACTACATCCTTCTTAATCATTTATACTCAGCATTCATTTTCCTGAGAATAAACTGTTAAGTTGATAAACACTATTAGTTTCTGACTAATATTTTCATTTAAATTTTCTACACCTCTTCTTAAAAAGCTCTCCATAATTTCATTGCTTTCCTGCCTTTTTTTTTTT
>VWZZ01006070.1:333726-344205 GCA_013399095.1 Psophia crepitans | reverse complement strand
TTTTTTTTTTTTTTTATTCCTTGACATCAAGCTTTCCTCAACCGTGCTGTGTTGCCACTGGTTACACAGAACGGTCTCCTCCCTGTGTTTCTGATGACCATAGTCTCCTCCAATCAGTCAATTCTTTCCTTATCTATACATGGGTTCAAAAGGTAATTAGATAAGTAGAAGGAAAAAACCTCTATCAATGCCTAGTAAATAAAAGTACAGCTTCAAACTCTGGCTCTGAAAAATCCTAAACTGCTTGGAAAGACTGAGGATTAGTACATCACTGAATGCCTTGTTCTTACATGCTTCCAAAATGATGTTCAGTTGCAGTCTGTCCTGAAAACAGAAAACCCTCTCAGAAAGGGGCAAGGGACAGAACTGACAACATAACTATAGTGGATTAAGAGACTAGAAAAGAGACTAGAATGGGACATTGTGAAAAATATATTCAGAAGTCAGCGAGCACTTTGAGGATACTATTAAACTTTACTAGAGACAAAACGCTGGCAATTTTGGGCTAGTGTTATGTTTGCAAAATATTTTCCATTAGCTTTTGTAAGACAGCCAAACAAGAAAGACAGTATGAATACACTTATTTTGTCAAGATATTACATACATGGCCTATGTCATCATTCTCACTCAGAGCATAAATTTGTAGAAGCAAGAATTGAACCTTTCAAGTGGGTTAAGAACATAGAAATGTTGGCCTTAATATTCAACCCTTTCTCTTTTCATGTGTTCCTTATTAAAAGCGAACAATCAAGACTTGGAAGAGGTTACCCAAAGACGTTGTGGAAACGTCATTCTTTAAGATTATCGAGATCTGATTGGACTCAAGACCTAAGCAATCTAGTCTGAATTGACCAACAACTGTATTTTGACCAACAGTTTGGACTAGATCATCTTCTGAGGTCCCCTCCAATGTGAATTATCCTACGATTGTATGAAACAGGTATTTCACAGAAAATGTCTTGAGTGCCTTTATTTTCAAGATTTGTAACTTAAGCTTAAAAAAAGAAAAAAGAAAAAAACACCAACCCACTCAGTATCACTAGTTATCGTTTGCATTATTGTATTGCCAAGGAGGTAAGTCACAGGTATATCTTATTCTTTATGTTTATAGATCATTTCAAGTACATTAATAATTTTAAATTATTAATGCAAATTATTAACATACATGATAAATGCAAATAATTTCTAAGGAAAAAAAAAACAAGCTCCACCAAAAATTAAATTATTTTTGAGACCGCCATTGAAAAAATTATAAATCCATTTGTTCTGATGCCATACAAAGTATGCTTTAGAACATTTTAAATCCAGAAGACTGGTAAAAGCCAGTCCACAGTGTGCTGGTTTTGTCTCGGTTAATTTTCTTCATGGTAGCTGGTACGGAGCTACGTTTTGCATTTGTGCTGCAAACAGTGCCGATAACACAGGGATGTTTTTGCTATTGCTGAGCAGTGCTTACACAGAGCCAAGGCTTTTTCTGCTTCTCATACCACCCCACCAGCAAGTAGGCTGGGGGTGCACAAGGACTTGGGAGGGGACACAGCCAGGACAGCTGGCCCCAACTGACCAAAGGGATATTCTATATCATATGATGTCATACTCAGCATATAAAGTTGGGGGAGGAACATAGGCAGGAACGTTCAGAGAGATGGCGTTTGTCTTCTCAAGTCACCATTAGGCATGATGGAGCCCTGCTGTCCTGGGGATGGCTGAACATCTACCTGCCCATGGGAAGTGGGGAATGAATTCCTTGTTTTGCTTTGCTTGTGTGTGCAGCTTTTGCTTTATGTATTAAACTGTCTGTATCTCAACCCACGAGTGTTCTCACTTTCAGTGTTCTGATTCTCTCGCCCATCCCACCAGGGGGTGAGTGAGTGAGCAGCTGTGTGGTGCTCAGTTGCCACCTTGGGTTAAACCATGACACATAGTTACACTCTTCAGTTGAATAAAGCATTACAAATCTAAAACAGTAAACCCATTATTATGTGGTACATCAAAAGACTCTTCAGTAAGTGTTTTTGCTTTCAGACCTGAAATACTTTTAGCCTTTCTTTCATAGGTAAAGTTATAAGAGAAGAGAAAAGGAAAAAAAAAATCTCACTTTGCCACTTACTTTAAGGTTGAAAACCAAAGACAGACAGTAAATTAAGTAATAGTGAAAACAAAAAAGAAAGCATGCCCAGTACAGAGCAACAAAGCAACCAAATTATCCTGTTTAACAGCATGTTACCCTAAAGTAAAACATACGTTAAGAAAAACAAAAACAGAGAAAAGGTGCTAGTGCTGTTTTAGCAGATATACTCTACCAAAATAGAGGATGGAAATCTGTTATAACACCCTTAGTGATCATTTCTTCTCCCCTTTCACACTAAATCTCCAAACTATAGATACAAAAATCTTTCCAGAAATCTGCAAATTAAAGGTCATTTCTCCAAATTGTTCTAAAAGGATTTTAAATAGTTTTTATTAGGACACAGAAAATTTATCAAAGAAAGTGACTACTATAACACAGAAGAGCACTGTGAGTTTCCATCAGGCAATATGATTTTCTGCATTTTTATCATATGAATTATTTCAATTTGCAAACATAAAGACAAAATGAGTAACAGGGCTTTTTTTGGAAAGGACTGCAACATGCTGGAATCCTTCAAAAAAAGACCAAAGTGGCTTTAGAAGTCTTAATATCACATTTAAGAGGAAAACTACAGAAATATTCAAGCACATTTTTTTGGCAAACATATAATGGCATAAGGAAACTTTGTCAGCCCTACGACACGATTTGGCCAGTATCTCCTTAGAGTACAGGTTAGTCATTTATGTGGAAAAAAAATCTGGAATGAAAATCATCTATCATTGTACAGTGAATATGCTCCAAAAGGATACATTTACAATAACCACAAAACTAAATTAGTATTTCACAAATGAAGTTCTAACTGCTCGGAATAGCTCAAAACTGTTAAAACCTTTTTACCCCCTTTTTAAACTCTTAAATCCATGCTACATTACTTTCTATGCATAACATTAAGACTGTAGGAAATTATATCTGAGAATTAAGTCCTGTGGTATATATTCTTGTTCTTAAGTTAGTCAGAAAAGACAGGCAACTGTGCTATAAATTCAGGTCTTCTGTATCTGAAACAATCTGAAATACTCTCTACTCAATGTCTGTTAGATCAAGTATCCCCAGCATAAAAGCAACTACACATCTGGGTCAAATGGTACACTCTGAGCTGTAGTTTTCTAAAGAGCGCTCTACAAGTGTACCTCAGGTATACAAAGGAGTTGAAATTGTTAGCAAGAGAGAAGCAGAGAACTATAAGATAAAAGACCAGAGAATGCGGATCCAGGGAGAAGAGCAATACGGGACCATCAAATACATCAGAAATTAATAAGGAGAGACAGAAAACGTGTGTAAGTGGAAGACTGCAAAGTCATCTGTCAATCGAAAAATATTGCAGTGGGGAAGGGGGAAAGATACTAGAAAACATTCAAGAAACAAGGAGAAGGAAAAAAGGACAAAGTAAGGAAGCGTTAAATCAAAAGCAAGCAAATAAGGGACAACAAAAGGACAATGAACTGCTTAAGAAAGTTCAGAGGGAATATGCTGACACAAAAAGGTAAAGCAAGAAACATACTCTTCTAATGATGTCTAAGGTCATTAAGACCTACAGTTAAATAGCTTTAAACATTTCTCTCAATATGGGTGGAAGGCTGTTGCAGAAGTAACAGGAATGTTTCTGTCCTATAGCACAATCAATGAAAATCAATTGGCTGATAATTGCTTTGCATCAAATTAAATTATGGAGGACTACATGGCCCAGAGGGTTGGCAATCAGATGTGGAACCTTTCACCTCTAGGTCACTGCTACAAACACAATGCCAGTCAATAATGACTACGAGTTGTTACTGTTGTGTTAGTAAAAAAAATAAAATTATTTTAAGCTCTACTAAAACACACCTTTACTGCTTTATAACCTCAGACCTTTGTTTTGCCAGTCACTGAACAAAGCTGGATGAAGCTCCCAATACTTTTCATGTGACCTTTGTGCTGCCCGTGATTACAATCTACATAATTATTTTTCAAGCATACTGTTCTTATTCTTTCCATAGATTACAACCCAAAGAATCAGGTTACTTTTGAAAACAGTTTCAAAAATTAAAGTCTGCAAATAAGATGTAAACTATATATCAAGACACCCAAATTAGTAGTACTTCTTTTAGGCAGGATCATAAATAAATCAAAACCACAGAATTTTTGAGCATTTTCTTTCACTCTAAAATAAAAAAAAAATATTAAAATACCCAAACCAAAACAAACAAACAAAAATAACCCAAGAAACCCAACACACCACTGAGTTGCCCTTCTCTGTTGAGGCATAAAATCAAAAGGGAGAAAATACAACTTTTTGAGAACACTAGCTAATGTTACATGTGGGTTTTTGTTGATCAGTGACTAGAGTTTGTTTTCAACTTAATTTATGCATCTGTTCCCATTTGCTAGTTTGTTCATGGTTTGAACATATTTTCTGAGTGAATTATAATACTAGTTGAAAAATGAAAATACATTTGGATAGTTTTCATGTGGTAGAATAACCTTTGCTGTGCAATGTCAAGAAAGTTTAAAACCACATGCTTCCATGCATTATATACTGTCATTACTGCAAAGCCAATACTGACTGACTCGGCTGATGGGGGCGACAGAGAAGAACTCTATGTTGTAAGGTTAACCCAGGTGGGCAGCTAAACCCCACACAGCTGCTCATTCCCCTCCAGCAGGATGGGGAAGAGAATCAGAAAAGCAGAATTTAGAAAACTCATGGATTGAGATAAAGTTTAATGAGTAAAAACACCCAAACAAACCCCAAAACCCAAAGAAAGAACAAAATCAAGTGATGCAAACCCCCCCTCAAATGCTCACAACCAGCAAATGAAAGTTCAGAGTTTCTGAGCAATGGCAACCTTGGCCTAAAATAATCATAACACTAGCATGAGTCAGTAACCTCTAATTCAGAAGTAATCAGGAAAAATAATCTCCATAGAAGAAAACACATATTGATAGAGGCAACCAGAATAAAGCCTCTTACACAGTTTCTCTTCAGCTTGTTATCCTCTAGGCCATAGCAGAAAATAGTTTAAGCACAAAAACTTGTTAGATGTGCTTTCCCCCTTCTCACTATGCAGATGAATGAAAACTTTGCTCACAACCTCAAAGACTTCTAAACCTCTACAACAAATCCTCACAGCCTGCACCAAAGGGTAGCTTCTCTGCCCACCCACACTGCCTTGGACCTGTAGCATAACATTTCCTGGGGAATGTGAAAAGCATTTCCTTTAGGCAATTTTACATCTTTGAAGATTACAATTGCTGCAAGCAGACTGTGAACTCTGCTTTTGACAGATAAAAGATAACTAGTTTTGCCTGGAAAGTAAAGTCTGGACAATACCTCTGATACTGCTGCCACCTAAACCTTCATGCACATACAGACTTGAAGCCCCTTATCTGGTAGCGGCATTCTTTCTTTTACTAAAATGCACCCTGTTTTACAAGACCGAAGTTTTGTTTCCAACTATATTCAGGAAACTATTATTATTTTTATTTATTTATGGAGTTTCAGACTCTGGATTCTATTTGATTTCTAATTTAAACACTCCCTTAATTTGGAATTTGATTAATTCTCACAGTAAGATTAAAATAATTATAATGCTTTCCCCATCCCCCCAAGGAATCTTTCTTTTTACAATTTATTATTCTAAGAATTGCACAGCAGTTAAATACCTTTACAAGGGTCATGGCTAAATATGGAGGCAGAAAAAAGGGCTTCATCTGCCACAAAGTATGATAGAAAAAAACTGATTTATTTCTTCCTATTTCCCTTTTCCTCCCTATATCCTGGCAGTGAAGATCCTCCTCCTCTGGGCATCCAGGCACTTCCTTCAATAGCAAACCAAAGAAACATACTAGTGTTTGTTCCATCCTTCAATACACTTAGCTTTACTTGAGTATACCAAATATCTGTTCTCTACAAAGCAAAACAGCATGCTTAGTATTTTCAGCACTGCAGACCAACTGTAACAAAGGACCTCATTATAAAAAGCAGTCTGCCTATAGCACCATGCTACAAACACTCTGATTAATATACTGCATTAAGAAGTTGCCACTCTCCCCCCTACTGCAGCAGAAGATTGTTGTCTTGGTTATGACACGAGGAACTGATTGAGCTAATTAAAAAAAGAAAAAAAAAAGCCTTGTAAAAAACTTTCTCAAAGACATCATCAGTGTCTCAGTGCAGTTTATACAGCATGGTCATAAAACCCTTAAAATGGAGACAGCACAGATCATCAGTTGGCTAACGAGCAGCACAAGAAACATTGGCAATATCTCAAGCAGGTACCTTCCACCATGAATCACAGCACAAGGAGCCTCACCCTCCACTCAAGAAGGAACAATCGTCACAGCTCAGTGAAATTTTGTAAGCAATACCAAGCTCAAAAATACTCAACAGTTTTAAAAAATTACTCTACAAAACTATGATAGCAGTACACTGATACTAGTTTTAATTCAGTTAGAAACAGAGTAAGAGTCCTCATTTTATACAATAGTATAATGATTAGAGCACTCATCTGAAAGTAGGAGTGCTGATTTCCAGGCTGCAGTCACCCTGAAGCTACAACTTCTTTTTAGGAAAAAGCTCTAAGCTGTAGACAGGACCAGGAGGGGGGTTCTTCCACGCAGGGTCACTGTGCACATAACAGGATCACAGCCTACAAATCACCCCAGTCTCGGCACTTACAGAAGCTGTCTCTGTTGCCTCATGAATCTTGTATTGCTACAAAAGGTCTCGCCTTCAACTGTAGGGATTGCCAGTTTCCCTGTCCGAGCTTTGTAGGACCCTGGAATACATTGATGGAACCAAAGAATTGTACACACAGTTTCGGTGCTCTCCAACCACCTACCGCATGTGTAAAAGGTTGGTATCACAAGGTGTGTTTTGAACTGAAATTGATGCTAAGTGAATTAGGTGTGCCCAACAAGCCCAATTATTCTGGAACTTAGGTGGAGATAATGTACCTTCCAAAATGTATCTGATTTACAATCCATCTCCTTCATACACAAAAATGAGATTTCCCACCTCTAGTAAGGTGTTGTACATCTTGGAAAATGCAATTACTGGTGAGTAGTTTTTATTCTTAAGACCTTCTCATTGCCACAAATAATAATGCCATAGGTCTGTAATAAAGGTTCATCATAGGTAATCTTCAAATTAATGCAGGATATAAACATTGCTTTACAATTCTTGACATCGAAACTTGAATGAAAGATGTTGCAACTTACAGTACTTTAAAAATATTGGTCTAATTCCTCACTATACTTGAAAGCTAAATCTTTTACACTTATTTACTAACATTTTTTTTCCCTCTAGGAAAGTAACTACTGAAACAATTTTTCAGCAAGCTTTGAAACAGTTTCTCATGATTTTTTAAACATATTTTTTATTGGCATAAACCAGCTTGATTTCAGCCTTGATTTATAATGTAGGTTTCATTGTGTGTTATTCTTCCGAGCAGCTCTTAAAAAGCCGTTTCTGTTCACAGGTACATTGCAAAGAACAAAAAACTTACACATGAAAAGTAATATGCCACTGTAATTTGAAAATATTCATCTCATTCACATTCCCCTGCCTCCACTAAAAGATTTATAACACGTCTGAAACAGGAATTGATGAATTCATCAGCGTCTGGGACATTTTGATCATAATCAATAACATAATTTTTCCCTTTAAATGGGATTTCAATTAAACTACATTTTTTCAAAGTAATTTTATTTTTATCGTAAGAATAGTTTCTGTGCAGACCAACAGCATTAACTCATTTGCTACCAGATATGTTGTATAGGATGATAACCTACCGAGCCAAACAGTGATAATACTACACTTAATGGAAGATACATAAAATTCATTGTGCTGTTTCATAGGTTAAATATTAAAAAATAAAACATTTCATAGATAAATAAGTACAAGCATAAAGCTCAAGGATCATTACACAAGTTTAGAAGTCCATTATCTAACAATGAAGGATCTAGAGACAGCAACAGAATATCAATGTAAGGAAGACAGGCTGCCCTGGCTTCTCCAAACTCACTTTCGAGCTTTCTCTTAGCTCTCAAGAAAACTCAGGGCAAGACATTTGAGTAGCTTCCACATAAAGTTAACTGCAAAAGACTTCTTGGATGGAAGAGTCTACCAGTAGCAGCAGAAAGGGAGCAGACAGGCCATCACGTGTCTCATCAGATGATTATTAAATGACACCGTCAGAACTTAAAATAAGTTTTACCTCTTTGGAAGCTGGTGCTTACTAACCTAGGGAGTTGCTCTAGGGAGTTAAGTGGGGAATGTTTTAAATGAAAAATTATTTTTAATACTGTATAGCAAGAAATTTTAGATGTAAGGAGTGAAAACAAAATGTAATAATCTGGAGTAAGATGAATGAACAAGTATATATGAAGCCATGCTAAACCAGAGGGTTTTGTGGTCCATTGAACAAATACTCCTGCTGTAAGAAGTAAATTAAATCAAGTGGTGTGATCTGATTATCTTCAAGGATTATTTGTCATGGGTAAACTACTGGTTCAGGTAGGAACAGACTGTTACCCTTCAACTAAGTGGCAGTTATTGATCTTTCCTGGCACAGCCTCATTGTTACATGGCTTCACTGTTACAGAGAGGCTGCTAGCATAATGTCTGTCAGTCTGGGAAATAAAAGTAGCCCTTACTTAGGAAAGATAAAGGGAAGGCAATTTCAGGGTCTTTCTTCTTTTCCAGAGCTGTACTGCTCAGAAGTCAGAAAATGTATTTTCTTTGTCTATGGCAATTAACTAAATCTTGAACATCACACAGCTTTTATGAATGGATAATATGTATACCTAGAAAAAAAATCTGGCTCTACAGGTATAAATGGAAACACAACTTCACTCAGAATCATCATCCTGCACCAAGACACAGCCTTCAGAGGAAGGAAAGGTGGGGGTTGACTAGAGGTAACTATCTGAAGCTCTTAGTTTTGGTGTCACTTCTGAGAACTTTCTTAATGGAAGAGAGAAACGGAAGCAGAGAATTTTAAGAGGAAAAAATAAGTTTCTGTAGCTTTAAGAACAGACAAAAGCCTTGTGATCTTGTCCAGGGAACTGCTTTACATACACCTTTCACAAAATCTCCAAGAGGCAGTATCCTGAACAGAAACTACAATGACTATAGCTCCTTCTCAAGCTCAAGTATCCAGCTTGTTTTGAGGCAAATCTCAAGACAAATACATCAAAACTACAAATAAGAGAACTATATTAGATGCAAGGAAAAATAGGACTACAGAAGCCCAGGAACAAGCACATGATGCCACTGCTTCTCACTTCTGTCACAGAATATTTGCAAGTTTCACAGTTCTCCACATAATTTGGAAACTGAAACTTCGAGCTTGGTAGTAGGCTTGGAAATTTCACTCAATTCAGCTTGGGGGTGGGAGGAAGCTGTAGCTCCCCTTAGACTATTTCAGATGAAGAATCAATCAGCTTCTGTTTGTTTACATTTGGAAGCTGGTCCTGAGAAGCTTCATCATATAGGAAAATCCCTTTTCTGTAGTAAACAGTTGAATAGGTATGAATCCAGTCATGAATTATCATTGCAGAATGGTAAACACACAAATGTAGGTCAATTAAAATAGAGAGAAATCTTGTTTTGATACATGGCCCCCTCAGCAGAGAAGATTAATTCTGCGATGCACCACTCTGAATAGCTTCCGTCATTATTTTACACATCCACCTAAGCCTTTTGGTGCTATGAATTGAAGTCCCAGCTGGGAGACCCAAATGTATAATGACATTCTAGTGAGTTTCTGAGGCTCAGTAAATCTGGCAGGGGAGTCAGGCTGCTGGGCCAGGAATGACAGGAGATGCCCTCCAGGGGATCCACACACCGTGAGTCATCCCGGACTGCCACCCCGGGCACACGGGGTTGACTCAAGGAAAGGAGCTGACAGGCAGCAGCCATGGCTTCAGATGTTTCAGTTCCATCTCTCCCAGCAGGTGTCACTGCAATGTAGCAATGCTAGAAAACCTCCAAGTAACACATATAAAAGCAACAGGGGGGTTCCCCCAAATGACAAAAAAACCCCTGCCGTAATTATGTCAAACCTGAATAATCTACAGAAGTCAGCTCTGTGAGGAGAGGGTGGGGAAAATTGTAGCCGTGTTATCATTTCCACTTTCACACAGCTAATTTCCTTCTTATAAATTGCTATACCTCTGGAAGCGATGTCTTCAATAAAATAGTTAATTTCATGCAAAGACTGACCATTCCCTTTTTAACAGTAATGTACACAGATGGCCATATACCAAGCTCTATCCATCTATTTCAAATTGTTATAAAATGGCTGTTGAATTCTTCGGAGAGACAGAATACATTTATAACAAATATGGCACCCGCAACAAAGTGT
>VWZZ01006070.1:304951-329562 GCA_013399095.1 Psophia crepitans | reverse complement strand
AGATGAGCCACTCCATGATCTTTCCTGGCACCGAGGTCAGGCTGACAGGCCTGTAGTTCCCCAGATCCTCTTTTCGGCCCTTCTTGTATATGGGCATCACATCGGCCAACCTCCAGTCAACCGGAACCATGCCTGTTAGCCAGGACTGCTGATAGATGATGGTTAACAGCTTGGCAAGCTGCTCCGCCAGCTCCCACAACACTCTCGGGTGGATACCATCTGGCCCCATGGACTTGTGCAAGGCCAGGTGAAGTAGCAGATCATAAACTGCATCCTCCTGGATTACAGGGGGTATGTCCCATTCTTCTGTGCCTTCCAGCACCACAGGACAAGTGCCTTGGGGGCTGCTGGTGCGGCTACTAAAGACTGAGGCAAAAAGGCATTAAGTACCTCAGCCTTATTCTCATCCTTGGTGGCCATGTTCCCTTCCATGCCTAATAAGTGATGGAGAGTCTCCTTAGCTCTCTTTTTGTTGTTAACGTATTTATAAAAGCACTTCTTATTGTCCCTCACAGCAGTAGCCAGCTTAAGTTCAAGCCGGGCTTTTGCCTTCCTAATCTTTTCTCTGCATGACCTGACTAGAGTCCTGTATTCTTCTTGTGTTGCTTGCCCCTTCTTCCAAGAGCGGTAGGCTCTCCTTTTCTCCCTGAGCTCAGGCAAAAGTTTCCTCTTCAGCCAGTCCAGTCTCTTTCCCCACCAGTTTGTCTTGCGGCATACAGGAATAGCTTGCTCCTGTGCCTTTAAGACTTCCCTCTTGAAGAATGCCCACCGTTCCTGGACCTCTTTATCCTTCAGGACCGCCTCCCAAGGGACTCCTTCAACCAGTATTCTAAGTAGGCCAAAATCTGCCCTCTGAAAGACCATGGTGGTGGTCTTGCTGATCCCCTTTCCTTACTTCACTATGTATTGAAAATTCTATCACTAAGTCCCAGGCAACCTCCAACCACCACATCACCCACTAGTTCTTCTCTATCAGTGAAGAGAAGGTCAAGCAGGACACCTCCCAAATCTTTGAAATTTGTAGGGCTTTTTAATGAAGATTTAATAAGCACATAGGCATCCGAAATCAGACTGTTTGCATTTGACTGTCTCATCAGAACCTATGCTGGACACTCATTCAATCCTATGTGGGCTCTTACTAGCCCCTTGTAAAAAAAACTCACAAGATTAAAAAGAGATTAAAGATAAAAGTCAGAAGTTAACAAGAAGTTAAACAGCAAATGAATCAACAAAGCAACAGTAAAAATCAGGAGCAATTCTCAACTGTTCCATTTGAATCCCCCCACAAAGCGTATTTCACTTAATTTACTACTTACTCATCTTACATCCGATATTCTCTGTAGGTGTCAGTGAATGCAGTGCTAACTACATCCAGTACAGGGAATGCAAAGTAGACATTTTTGAGACAGGCTTAAATCGTTTCAGAAATTTTTCTGTGGCTTTGAAGACTCTCCCAGTAAGGCTCTGACAAGTAAGATAAGCTTTAACACTTTCAACAGTTCTATTGTGCTTAAACGAAGGGCTCCATGCAGCTCCAGGATTCGATGGGTCTTTAGGTAATAGAGGGCAGAGAGCAGTGAACATCAGATTAACGACTACTACAGTGTCTGGCTGATACTATTAAGTCTTGTACCAGCAAAACACTGAGAATCTATGCCAATATCCCATAAAGCATCTATGCACAAAGTCTTTATCAGGATCAAGTTTACAAAACATCTGGAATCCAAATCTGCTCCTGTATAAATTACAGGCATGTCCAGGAGAGGTAACTCCAACCATGACTAAAGGACTCATTCAGATCCTGGGGAAGTCAGCTGAAGTTTTGCCCTTGGCTTCATTGAGCATAGGCAGATCAGAAAGCAGACAAGACGGGCTGTTTCATATGTAAACAGGAATACCCTAATGTTGCTTAACACAGCTGTGACAGCATATAAGGCTTTTAAAAGTTGCTAAGCAAGCTTCAAAGAACTTATGCAAGTGAATGAGATCTAAGTGTCTAAAACAGACCCTCAAAAAGTCACTCCAACTACAACTCTGTGGTCACCAGCTTAGTAATCATTTAAAATTCTTGCCAAATATCTGTAGAAAAAGTCACATTCAGACATAACCCTGAATAATGTGTCCTGTTCATAGCCCTTACCAGCACACACAAGCCAGAGCTTCAGAGTTGCTCTCAGGAGTATCTGTCACCTCAGTTGCTTCATTTTGCTTGCAGCCACCACCTGGTACTCACCTGGTCTTACTGGGAGCCAGTTCAATGAGCTAAACAAGCCAAAACTAGCACAAAGGGGAAAACGACACTTTCTGTCAGTTTAGCTCTCTGAATCAGCTCAACACTGAATAAGGCAAGTGAGAGTACTGGCACATGACAGAGGTTGGAAGAGATGATTAAGTCTTTTTCGGTTTTGCCTACCCATTTCAACAAATTAGTTATAATGTGAAACTGTATAGAGGGCCACAACTAATATGAACGCTCAGTCATCCTAATACATCAGCTACTGACGCTAAGTGAAAATAGATGTTTCTTTGACTTCAATAAGAAAAGGTTAAGTTAACATGCGTAAACTAACATATAATTAAAAACTGGATAGGTATTTAAAAAATTTGCTCATCAATATCACAGTGAAAGTAGCAGATTAGCCATTACATGTTATAAACTGTTACCAAATTTCTATTTTTCAAACCAAAAATCAGAGTAACTATATTAAGGGACTTTTGCATTGACAGCTGTGTTTAAGTAAGAATCAGGAACAAATATTATCTTGGTGCTTATATTGTTTTTTATATATTGCCGAATCCAATACAAGCTCAAATCCAAGTGTTACTCCTTACAATTATGGAAGTAGATAAGCACACAATGTATGTTACTACCTTACCAGAGTTTCTCTTTATTAAGAGAAAATTAAAATCACTGCTAAGGACACTTATTTCACCTACCTGTCCACTAAAATATTCATTATATTAAATAATCTATTCAGCCATTTATAATCATAAATTTTAAGTGTGAGAAGAAATTAGCACCTGATGTTTGGAAGAAATGTGACTAAGGCAATATTGGTTTAATATTTTGCCATATTGAATCTGCTGGACACTTTCTCTCCTCGCTGTAGATACACAGTAAATGGAAGAACAAGTGAGGAAGAGAGATCAAGGCATAACAACAGGGAAGAAAGAAAGGTTGCCTGTATTTTTGGTTTTGGCATGCCAATTTCACCAATTCATAATCATATCTTGCCTTCAGGAAGAAAACAAAAGACTGAGAATTCAAACCATGTGCTAAACCCCAGCACTGCCATTTTCAAGAGATTAGGCTCTTGTCACTATAACTTCCAAAATCAAATCTCCAAATTAGTTAATTTTCTAAAAATATTACATTGCATTTTTGTCTGTCTTCTGATGTTTTTATAGAGGCTTGTCTACTCTAGCACACATGTGTGTGTTTCTAATAATTATTACCCTCTCTCCAAAATTCTTTGAAAAAAGAATAATTTGGGGCTTATGCTGTTGTTAAGTGTTCTCATTCCATCCATGTTCAGACAGGAATTTCTGTCCTCATAAGGCTGGGTGAGCCCTCACCTAGAGCCTACTGTTTAGAAGGAACTAATTAGAGTTAACAAGAATATTTACTAAGCTTGTAATGAACCAAACCCTTCCTTTCTAACCAAATCTCCACTAATTGCTTCAAGTACTAATAGCTACCCTGAACAAACTAAGATTTAAGAAGGCAATTCATTCTAATCACCACTTTGCCAATACTGCAAATAAGGTTACCGGTAGGATGCCGTTGTGGCCACTTTTCTTCAGGATGTAAACAGGAATTCTTAACTTACCCAACATCTTCTGGATAACTAGTTTTGATTGCTAATTAGTTTAGGCCAGATTAATATTTGCACTCTAAAACCAAATAATTTTAGAAGACACTGCTTTGCACTATAATAAAAAGTGAATTTAACTGGATAGCACAGTATGCTTCCACTCTTTCCTTACTCTTTTCTTTAAATCTTAGTATACAAACTTACTTCCAAACTTATCTGAGCACAGATGCATGAAAGAATATTACATAATTGGGAAGTCTGAAAATACAGGATAAAATTATCAGGGAAGACAGCATTTTATCACAAATTTGACCATGCAATGAAATTCTTTAAAAATGCAATATATTTTAAAAGCTCTAAATTTTTATAATCCTGGATTAACTAGAATAACTTGTCACAAGTTTGGAAATACATTAGTTTGAAGGTTGATATTCCAAAACCAACAGGTTCAGTAGTCCAACTGAGTTCCCCTCAGCTAGCTGCGGATGCATACAGGGAAACCAAAAGCCTCTACTTGTACTTTTGACACTATTAGTTTACATCCTTCCGAACCGCACTTCAGACTTCACAATACACTCCTAATCATTTAAAATTATTTGTCTCCTGAAGTTTGACAGAGCGCTCCATAAAAGTTCTAGTAACAGAACAATAATTCACAGACAGAATTCTTAGAGTAAAAAAAAAAATTTGCTCATGTAGTAAGTTAAAAAAGAAAATGTACTGTCAAAGTCAACTGCTCATGCATAATTCCATTCCTTCCTCAAAATACCACAAAATGTATCAACTTTTTCTTAGTAGAAACCTGTGATTTAATGCCAACAGTGATTTTTCTGAAAAAGAAACAGTGAATTTAAAATTTGCCTTAAATACTTATGTCACAAATTTATTCAGTTAAAACAACATTAACCTATAATGACAGATAATTTTAATGTATTATTTGGTTTGGGTATACTCTTATATGAAATGTTATTGCAACTAAATGAGAATTTTCAACATTTTTCATCTCTTTTCAACCTCTCACAGCAGTTCATACTTTAATAGTTCCAGCATTTCCTTCACTGAAATCAATATGACTACTGAAGAATAGCAAGCAGGTGTGTCAATTATTACCTGGATTTGAAAGAGTACAAGCTTATATAAGTTATTTTTCAGCCTGCTGGCATAAAGAAAAATTCAGAAAATGTATTTAAGGTTCTTCTCAAATCTACTGACTATCTATGAAACACAAGACACAAAAAACAGTGTGCAACTCTGCACACACAGGAAACCATACAATGAAAATAAGCATGACCAAATAAAGGTCTGCTCTTAAACTAATAGTTACACATGGAAGAAGGAAACAATGGATTCTCTAGCTGGACAATTCCTTCTCTCCTGCAATCATCTCGGAGAAATACTTTTAAAGAGTACTCCCATAACACTTAATTTTGCAAGCCTCACCATCAGTCAGAAGCTACCTGCCTCCTTAGGAGGGCAGCAGAGATGAACGTGTGTCAGGTCTACAACTATTGTAGTTCAGTCTAACATATCACCTCAAAATCAATTTTTACTGTTTTAACTGAAATCTCAGACTCCAAATTTTAAAGAATCTAACCAGCTGAAGCTTACGTAACTGTTTTCTGCTGTAACAGGGAAATAACTCTTAGAGTGCATTAGGTTTCCTAAATTCTGTTCTCTTATCTAACTAGTACTATTGGAAAAGCAAAACTAGTATTATTTCTAGTTAGCTGGCAGTTGCCGAATGAAATTTATTTATCTGAAGCCTAAAACATCAAAACTGCCTTTACTAGGGTAATATTCCCCATCACATAAACGTGGAATAAGAAGTTTTACTCTAGGAAATCAGGTTTGTAAGTAATGGCAAGTCAATCTGAAATATTGTTTCATTTCACAAACGGATGTAACAATTCTTGGTTTAGTTTAATGATTACAAATTAACTCACTGAGTAAAATCCCTCATCTCCAGAGGTATATTTCATACACAAAAAAGTTTTGAAAATAGGCTATAGAACATAAAAATGCATTTTGTTTAACACTACTCAGGCACTTAAAACTCGGGCACTTCTCTATAGCAAATGGCAGAAGACCACAACCCTACATGGAAGAAAGACGTTTTCTAACCTTGCAGAGGTGGAAATGCATTCCAATATTTTCTTAAGTTCACCATGCTAGGTGATATTACAGGTTTTGACCATAATGATGGAGATCTTTTTTTGAAAAAAAAAAAAAAAAAAAGAAAAAAAAAATCCAAGTTAACCAGGTACCTATACTGGTCTCAATAAAGACAGTGTGTGGAGGAGAGGAATGAATCAATGCAGCGACCATTTCTAAGGTACTCCTTTTGGTGGAAAGAAATAAAACGCTAGTTGTTTGGATGAGATATGATTTGTATTTATTGAGCACACAGCTACAGCTTAAGACAATACCTTCCTGCAGCTACTCAGTTACTCTCTCTTTGCTAAACATCATTACACAATGGTTAGTAGAACGGATTCATTTTTGTGCCCTCCTTTTCCCTAGATTTCCTTATGCAGTTGATACACCTGCAGAAATCCTACTTTTTGCCCTTCATATCCCTGGCCATATCCAGCTCCAGTTAGGCTTCTGTATTCGTAACCTCATCCTTGCATGTTTGGACTGTGCCTCTATTACTCCTGAGTCACCTGTCCCTGCTTCAAGCTCTTACATGCTTCCTTCTTGTTTTAGTGTTTTATCAGGAGCTCCTGGTTAACCCATGCCATGTTTCCTGTACATCAGGATGGATCACACTTGAACTCAGAAGAGATAATCCTCTAGGTGATGCCCAGCCATGGACTGGAGCAGCTGAGGAAACCCTCTCAACATGCTCCTTGTTCTGCTGACCATGCTTGAGGGCAGCAGCCTCTGGCATAAGTATATTATTGACGGTCGCATGCAGTAACCTCCGAAGTGCCACAGTGAGGTTGGCCAGATCTTATCTATCAGAGCTTGAAGAGGAGTCTAAAACCTCAGCTGGATATAACAGCAGATTTATGTTATTTTTGCACCAAAATGGACTAGCGTGTAGTTTGTTAAAATTAGACAAATCAACAGTAATCAACAGTTTGGGAGTGTTAAGCTCTACAGATATTTTGCAAGTTATTACACCACTTTGTAATAACAAATGAATTATATTAGAATTTACTCAGCTTAAAAATAAATTCCAACTAAGCAAGATAGCAACTTGTAAAAAGGACAAATGACCTGTTGAAAATACAAAAGTGGAATCATACAGAAGTACTTCATGCATCACTTTACTGGAAGAAAATTTTAGTACAGTAAAAAGAAAAGCGTAAAAAGTACCCAAGACAGAAACACTCGGGTGCCCCACATACTACAAAAGGGCAACGTTTTGTCTGTTTGAACTACTGTTGATCTATGTCTTAGAAGTTTCAGCATGTTATAAACATGTCACAATGCAGTAACAGTAATTTGGACTCAAGAGAAAATTAATATAGCTTCCAGAACCAGAAGCTGTATTATACTATAAAACCAGACAGAACAGAAATCCCAGGAAGGCTGATGAAGTAACTGCTCACTCTGAAAGGATGTGGTTTACTACTCCACCTTAAATTATCAAAATTTAAGTAGCTTAAGAGAGCTGCTGCAGCAAAATCACAATTTCATAGTCAGTCATTATAAGTAATATTAACTAATGCACATTAAGTGAAACATTCTGCTTCTTATGAAGGAACTAAACAGAATTTGTACAAACTTGTACGGCTAGGATGGTTCTCACCCAGTACCATCTGGGCTGCAGGTGAGGCTGCGTATGCTAAACGAAAGGCAGTACTGAATACAGAAACTCTTCAGTTATACTTTTTGGTGACCAGTAGCAAATTAGCCAAATTCAGGTCGGATATTAGAGATGATTATGCTTTTAAATTAAGTAGTAAGTGACAAATGAATAAACATATTTGAGAAAGATGGACATATTGCTAAATATTAATAAAGATATGATTAATCTCATTTTGAGCAGTCCTTTCAAAGGTAATATTCTAGTGACAGACATTCACTATTAGATCTTTAAAATGTCAACAACAAATTTTGTATATTTCATCGATTCTGGATTTCTTGATGCAACTACAATTTTAGCTTGGTTGATCTATTGTTAAGGCAGTACTGTTTTCTAAAACAATTGGGGGTTTTTGTTACGTACTATATTGCTATAGAGAACATTTTTAACTGGTAGCATATTATCAGCATAAACAATAGATGCAATATCACAAACTTCCCATTTTCTTTTTCAGTGAAATAGAAATGAAGCCATAAAGGTTAACTTCACAGAAAAGTATTAGCCGACTGCATTAACACGCAAAGACAGGAGACAGTTATTTATGGAACACCGTTCACTATCATCCTTTTCAAATTCTACAAGAAGGCTAAATATTGATGCATTCCCAAGTCACCTTTTCCCCCCTTTAGTGTTAACAAGTAGGAGTATATTTTTGATGCTTCCAATTTGTCAAGATCAGGTGAACTGAATGGTTTTACAGAGTACACTACTCCAGCTCCTTCAGGGGCTATAAAACCACATTAAACTCGTCTTGTTATTAATAATTCATGGCAACTTCCTTAGTTCAGTACAGGGGCATCACTCTTAGGGCATTACTCTTATTGAAACAACTTAACGGGGGAAGTCAAATAAACAGTGTTACCATCAAAATGAGAAGAAGTCTACCATGAACCTGGGGACAACAAAAGCCCTAAAGAATTTCAATTATAATTTCCAGGATAAATCCAACATTCTACATCCTTTTCTAAAAACTGGTATTAATTTAATAGATCAGTAAAAACAACAAAATTCCTTCTTGCTACTGAAATTTGGCTTATCTGCAGATTTGAAGTGTCAGATTTCCACCCATTCAACTATACTGCAAAGGTATTCATGCTCTCATTGCTCAGAAATAAGCTCCCTTTAACAAGAATATTTTATTTCAATTAAGGATTAAACAAAGTATATCCCATTTAACCTATCTATGATGCAAAAATTTTATGATTTGGAATTGGAACCCTTTGTGCTATAGTAAAAAATACCTACTACTAAAGCAATTACAAGCAACTTCAATTACTATACATAAACAAAGAACACACGGCTGCATTCATCAGGGTCATGGAATAGGTGGCTCATACAGAATTATGTCATGTATTACTAAAATGTTTGACTACAATGCACATGACCCTAACTAGATGGACAGATTCAGAAAAAAACATGGCATTCAGTATAAGCACATTACGGTAGGGATTAGACATCCAAACTACATTTTTCTAATTTACTCAGGGGAGCAAAATTAGTTTTCATGCACCAGTAAAACATCATGGAAAAAAGAGATTTATACTTACATAGTTAATTCTGGTGTAGAAGGAAACCAAGTCCACTTCAAAAGCTTAGTCTGCTCTCTGAGTAAAATAATGACCTATGTACTAAAAACTTTCAGTCATATGAAAATTAGAAATCCATCTTTGGTTCTTTCACATAACAAGGAAAAAATACTGTTCGTGTTTTAGCTGTCTTTTCCCACAAACATGGTTTTTTTTAATCTGCTGCCACACTTATGCTGGATTTAACTTGAATGAGCAGTAATGTTCCTTTATGTAGGCTTTATGCCATCTTTTACACAGGTGTTAAGAAAGAAATGAAAAAAGTTGTCCTTGGACCCAGCTGAGTAGGACAAAAGCCTAACGCAAAAGATGAAAAGAACTGCCTATGTACAATTCACGTCTACATGTGCTCATATGTTTTGGGGGGGAGAGGAGTTCAGTATAAATACTTATCATTGAGATTTGATTTTGTTGTTGTTGTTTTTTTGGCACAAAGCTTGTCTCCTGGGCTTTAAAGACATTTAGAATAGTCAATGCTCTCCTATCTTCCCCACACCTGTAGACAGGAAAAAAAAACCTAAAGAAAATGATATTCTGCTTGAAGGATTGAGAGGAAACAATCGATCACTTGTCATTTCTCAAGAGTGTTGTACTCATTTGGACAATTTAATTCTCTAAGTAAGAGTTACAAACAAAAACCTTAATTTAAAGAAAAAAGGAAAAGTTGATACTTTTAAACTTTTAACTAATAAGACATTGAATTTCAGAAGCACATATTATTGAAATACTTTTTTTTACCTAGGACAGTTTGAGAAACAGACAAAAATCCCAAGTACATGTCAGCAATGTCATAGGTCCTTCACACAGCACAAGAGACTGCGCCATCTTGGTCACCTATTTGAGTTCCAGAAATACTTTAAAATTTTTTAACATGAGGTTTTCAGAAAAAAAAGTTGGATTTCACAGATAGCAAAATGCGTAACTCTAAATGACGTTAGATTCAAAAGAAAAACTGCCATCTGTCTGTTACACATGAATTATAACTGATTAACATCTTCATATGAGGTTACTCTCATAAGAAGCTATTCTTCTATGTTGCCAAAAAAGGATGGCAGAGCCATCACTTATAGAAAAATCTGGTATACACACACCTTTGATTCTCAAAATGCTCAACAGTACTAATTTCATGTAAAACGTCTGATCCTGGTAAGCCTCCACATGAAGCACAAACTCACCCAGACCATCACCACTTCATTCATATAACTGGAATGAACAACCACAGTGGCTACACAGCCTGTGGAAGGGTGCTGGAAGTAGGAAAACTTTCCCCTTCCTGTTTTTATTTTTCTGAACAGTATCACTATCGAAGCAGTATGAATGGTTGCAAGTAAAAGAAAAGCTGGAAAGCAGCAGGAAGGAAAACAGGTCACTACCTCCAGCCAAGAGGAGGATGAAGGGTGGAACTCTCCTTCCTAAGTTCTCCATATTACACTGCACAGAGTACTGATTGGTAGAACTCCACATCTTTAGCAGCAGCATTTAGAGAATAAAAGTTCTTCCCTTCTGCTTTTCACCTCCAGCAAGCAGTTCAACTCATCCCCACCTCAAGGCTTAAATAGGCTTTGGTCTGGCCTTTCTCATCTATCATCTATATGATTTTTTGGAGAAGCAGTTACAGTATTTGAAAATCTGGTTTTAAGAAATAAGGTATTAGTGAGTGGCTTTCTGTAACTTGCAGTGTCCAGCACAGATAAACGCTAAAACAGCAAAGGCTCAGACCTACATGGGACTAAGTGTTTTACTGCTACACTTCCAACATACAAGAAGAAAGGAGACTGTCTTTATTGCCTGTATTGAGACTCCATGGACACATTATCTACATACTTGTAAAGGCAAATTTTAGATGAATCGGGTCTGATTATGTTGGAGAAAACAAGGGGAGTCAGGCTTTTGGGTACTGATTCCATAACATCTACACAATACCTATTCCCTGGTGTTTCTTGTTCACTCCTTGTTCAGTAATATATTAGCCCAGGAAGGTTGTTTTCCTTGTCATAAACCCCAAGGACAAACAGGATTTCATTAGTGCCTTATGGTCAAAACAGTTGACAAGCCTTCTCAAAAAGCCACTTATTTCTCCTAAGACAGTTGATGTCTAAATCCAGCAGAGAACCAACAAAAGTGGCCCAGACCTTCCTCCAAGAAATCTGCATCGTCTTATTTGATTACACCATCACTGTTCAATTAACAAAGTTTAATTCTCTACTGACATGCAGCAAGTAGATACACACAACAGCTTCATGCAGATAAAATGAACAAACATTTTTTGATTTTGTGTCTTAACACCCTCTCCCCTTTTGCACAAGTGGCAAAGTAAATCAAAACTCTTCCTGTGCACACAGTCCTTCATCCTCAAAGGGCTGCCTAATCATATTAGTATCTACAAATGAAGTAAGCTTTCAAAAGTTGTATTCACGTGAAATCAATTATCTGATTTGTGTGTGGCCACTGCATCCTAAATTGTTTTACAGCTGGCTGCTTTCTCTTACGTCAAGAAACTTATTGTATGAACAGTTCTAAAATAGCACATTTGAAATTAAATGGTAATTGATACTGAATACTCATTCCAGCTAGTGATACGCAGGGATGTCTTAGCTCCTTACCAGAATTACAGCAATGGCTCCTCTAAAACCCATGGAGAGTGCTGTTTTGTTGTTTGGTTTTTTTCCTCAATATTAATTGTTATTAAAAAATGCTGATTTCTTAATATTGAAAAATCAGGAATGGAAAACATACATTGAAACCATTGTCACTGTCAGACAAAACAGGGAAACAGCTTTCACACATGGAATGCACCATGAGAAACATTTTAAGCCTGTCACTGAATACAAGTAATATCATAAACAAGAGTTATTTACTGGTATTTGAGTATTACTTGGCATTTTGAATGTAAAACCCTACACAAGTGAGAAGAAAAAAAAAATTCAAATTCTAAACACGTTCATCACATGATCTCACAAACCTCATGTCACAAAAGAGCCTGCTCACTTTAATGCAAGTTACATGTCCTTCTGTTAGGATACTACCTGGCTAAGGATCGAAAATCTCTGCAAAAGGGTAAGTATGCGAACATACACCAGATGTTAACTGATTTGATATAATGTTAAACAAACTGCATGGTGTTAAACACAATGTTAAAGTATCTTACACTTACCTTTTCAATGTGCAATTATTTTTATCTTCATATAAATAAAGAAAAATAGTAGATTTAATCCAGAGATTAATTCAGGTATGCAGTTTCGTAACATCGAAGCAGAGCTGCATGCACAGCACAGTAAAATCAATTTGTGTTAAGCTTGTATAACTCTCAATAATTCTCAGGTGCAAACATGAGAATAAAGTTGCAGATTGAAGCAGTTAGCTAATTCAGACAGCACAGGTAAACTTTCAGAGCAGTGTTGGGATCAGATGCGTAACTCCTACTGATTTCAGTACAGGTTACCCCAGTCTTGTATTTATTTGCAGAATAATTAAGGCAACAGAAATGGCTCCTGAAGCACCCTCCCTAAGCTTCAGATGTTTAATGAGACTGATGTGGCCAAAACACCACACTATACTTTAAAAAATTGAGTTTTAATGTTATTTCAGAGCAGTGCTTGGTACTTTTATAAGGCTGTAATGCATTTTCATTGTACCTGTACTGAAAAAAAGAATGGAGAACAGCAGGAAAGCAGCTATTCTAAGAAGGGAAGGCATAAAACATAAACATAATGCAACAAAGAAGCAAATGAAGAAGCTCTTCCTTTCCTTTATTAGAAATATGGGAAACAGATTGTGCTCATCTTGCTCAGGGCCAAGAGCCTCATTGTGTGGAATTCAGCCAGGCTCCGCCACATAGCTCACTAAGGAGTTTTGCTGTGTTAAAGAGTAAACCAGATGGGATATTTGCTTCCAACAAGATAATTCTAATGGAAATTGTTGGAAGTACTGTAAAATAAACTTTTCAGCTTCATCTGCTATTTTATTGTGCACAATGAGGGCAAGCAGAACGAAAAGTAGACTATATTAAAAAAAACAGAAAAATTTAAAGATTCAAAACATTAATCATGAACCAATTTTAGAATTTATCTGCCTCAGAACTCCATCTGCTTACATAAAGCACACACCAGGCTAAAGCTACATCTATTACAGTAGCAGAGTTAGTATCAATAAAATATTCACTTTACATAATTTTAAGGTAAGTCAAAATACTCAACTCAAAAGTCAGCCTGTAGTTTCACACAGCTTGAAGGAAAATTATGTAGCATGTCAACAGACTGCAACACCCAGGGCCTGGTAAGACTGTACCAGACATAGTCTTTTTGTTCAAGACCATTAAGACAACATCTCATGTTCTTAAAAGACCTCATATTTTCCAGATGAGCTACAAAAGTTAAAGAAGAAAGGAGATTAGGTATACTTCATGTTCTTGACAGCATCTTGTAAATTTGACTAAGAATTTCTGAAGACTTGTGCCCTAACTGTGCTAGATCAAAATGAAAGGTTTGGGCGTTTGGTGTTTTTTGTTTGTTTTGTGTGGTGGGTTTGGGAGTTTTTTTGGTTTTGTTGTTTGGTGGTTGTTTTTTTTTAAATCAGTATCTTAGACTGTAGACCCTGAAAACTGTTCCTGGCAATAAACAGCTTTTCAACATAAGCTACAATCATTTGGTCAAAACAATAAATTTATTCTTCTAGGAAGAGAAAAGGTAATAAAGGCAATATTTTGTATACAAAACATCTTAGATCATACTGAGCCTATTACTTCTGAGAAAGAGGGTAAATTATCATACAGAGAGAAGCTCATACTTCAGTTATCCCTATCCAGTTTGCCAAGCAGAGGTATGTACTACTAAAAACTTACTGTTAAGATAGGCTATATTTTTTTTTAACCTTGCTCTCTCAGATTAAAGACTACTCTAAGTTCCCTTTTCTACTTCAGGAACCAGTCGTCTATACCAGACTTAGACATTCTAAAACAGTCTTTGACTTTGTCCTGCCATGTTTCTTCAATCAGTCAGAGAGCAGACTGGAATGAAATTGATATGATTGGATAAAGTAAAATCAAATTTTTTCAACATCTAGTTTCAGTAATCTGATTATGAAGCTTTTAGTAATAGTGTAATTACTTTGAAGTTCTGAACATATGTTTCCACTGAGAGTATTCCACAGAGGACACTGTATCAGAAAAGGGAAGAAATGCAAATATAAATGTATCAAAAGTACTTCAGCTCCTGAAAAAAAATAGAATTGGAAGGAGAACCATAAGCCAGAGATACAATACAATGTCCAATATGAACCACTTTCATGTCCATCATCCAGAAACCGTTTATGAAACACCAATGAAGAAAATGGAAAATATTTTTTCCATGACCTCAAAGCACATGACCAGCAAGTTACAATACTGCAATATTTAGAAAAGGAAAAAAAAACCCCACACATAGAAAATTACTAAGACAGGAAGCAGTTGAACATGGTTCCTTGAATTTTGGAGGGAAAAATTAAATCAGTGCTAACGTTTCCACCAATAGAAATGGTGCCTTAGAGAAATAGCTCACATAGTAGTCTTGAAAAGTCCAGATATGTCAGTTTCTTGTGATTCTTACTCTTTTGAAGTTAGCTAAATATCCTTAACTCTATGCACTGGAAGTTATTATATCTGGTATATTAGATCTAGCACAAGACAACTCTATTGTCTAAATTCACTAGGAAAAGAATAAGTGCACTAAGAGGGGAAATTCACCACTGAGCAAAACATTAGAAAGGCTAAACAAAATATATAGAAGACAGCAGCACAAAACACAGGAAAATATTAGAAAAACAAAGAAAAGGAAGCATCATAGACTGGTTTGGGTTGGAACAGAACCTAAAGACCATCTAGTTCCAATCCCCCTGCCATGGGCAGGGACACCCTCCACTAGACCAGGTTGCCCAAAGCCCCATCGAACCTGGCCTTGAACACTGCCAGGGAGGGGGCAGCCACAGCTTCTCTGGGCAACCTGTGCCAGTGCCTCACCACCCTCACAGTAAAGAGCTTTCTCCTTATCTCTAAACTACTCTCCTTCAGCTTAAAGCCATTCCCCCTTGTCCAATCATCACTACACTTCCTAATACACAGTCCCTCTCTGTCTTTTCTGTAGGCTTCCTTTTGGTACTTGAAAGCTGCCCTAAGGTCTCCCTGGACCCTTTTCTCCAGGCTGAGCAACCCCAACTCAGCCTGTCACCGCAGGACAGGTGCTCCAGCCCTCTGGTCAGCTTCGTGGCCCTCCTCTGGATTCGCTCCAACAGCTCCATGTCCTTCTAATGTTTGGGGCCCCAGAGCTGGACACAGTACTCCAGGCTGGGTCTCATGACAGCAGAGTAGAGGGCAAGAATCACCCCACTTGACCTGCTGTTCACACTTCTTTTGATGCAGCCAGTTGGCTTTCTGGGCCACAAGTGCACACTGCCGGATCTTGTTGAGCTTCTACCTCACAGCTTGGTGTCATCAGGAAACTTGCTGAGGGTGCACTCAATCCCACTGTCCATGTCACCGAAGATGTTAAACAGTGTCAATCCCAATACTGACCCCTGAGGAACGCCACTTGGCACAGATCTCCAGCTGTTTACTGCAACAATTTGAGTGTGACCATCCAGCCAACTCCTTATTCGCCAAGTAGTCCTTCTAGCAAATCCATGTGTCTCCAATTTAGAAACAAGGATGTCATGCGAGACAGTGTCAAATGCCTTGCACAAGTCCAGGTAGATGGTTTCAGTTTCTCCTTCCTTACCCACCAATGCTATAACCCTGACATAGGCAGCCACCAAATTTTTCAGGCACAATTTGCCCTCAGCGAAGCCATGCTGGCTGTCACTAATGACCTCCTTATTTTCCATGTGCCTGAGCAGAGTTTCCAGGAGGATCTGCCCCATGATCTTCCTGGACACAGAAGCAAGACTGACCAGCCTGTAGTTTCCCCAAACATTTCTTTTTTTAAAAATGGGTGTTATGGTTCCCCTTTTTCAGTCAGTGGGAACATCACTGGACTGCCACGACACCTCAAATAGGATGGATTATTAACTTAACAGCTTCATCCGTCAGTTCCCTCAGGACCTACAAATGCATCTCTACAGGTTCCATGGACTTGTTTGTGCACCTTCAGGTTCCTTAGATGGTCTGATCTTACCCTACAGTAGGGGGTTCCTCATCCTCCCAGTCCCTGCCTTTGCCTTCTGTGAGCTGGGCAGTATGGCTAGAGCACTTGCTTGTGAAGACTGAGGCAAAAAAAGTCGTTGGGTACCTCAGCTTTCTCCATATCTTCGGTAACCAGATCTCCCGTATCAGTCTGGAGGGAGCCTACATTTTCCCTACTCTTCCTTTTATCACTGACATACCTATAGAAGCTCTTCTTGTTGCCCCTGAAGTCCCTGGACAGATTTGGTTCTACCAGGGCTTTAGCTTTCTTAACAAAATCCCTGGCTGCTTGGACAACTTCTCTGTATTTCTCCCAGGCTACCTGTCCTTGCTTCCACCCTCTATGGAAGCATCCTTTTCATGTGTGAGTTTGCCCAGAAGCTCCTTGTTCCTCCAGGAACAAGGCCTCCTGGTGTTTTTGCCTGACTTCCTCTTTGTTGGGATGCATCGCTCCTGAGCTTGGAGGAGGTGACCCTTTAATATTAACCAGCTTTCTTGGGCCCCTCTTCCCTCCAGGGCTTTTTCCCATGGGCCTCTACCAAACAGATCCCTGAAGAGACCGAAGTCTGCCCTCCTGAAGTCCAGGGCAGCGAGCTGGCTGTATGCCCTCCTCATTGCCCTGAGGATCTTGAACTCCCCCATTTAACGGTCAATGCAGCCAAATCTGCCCTTGAGCTTCACATTCCCCACCAGTCCCTTCTTGTTGTGAGAACAAGGTCGAGCATAGCACCTCTCCTCATTGGTTCCTCTATCACTTGGAGAAGGAAGTGGTCATCAACGCATTCCAGTAATGGAGCTACATCATCGCGCAGAAACTTTTAAAAAAGCAATACGCTGGTCATCACAATAGTGACAAATAAAACCAAGCCAACCTTGCTCCTGGAAAGACAAGTTTGCTTTTTTTTGTTTGTGGTTTTTATATATCAGAAACTATTTACAAATGTAAATGAATTTGCTTCAGTGCTCACCTATGTCATCATAAGCAAGCTTAGTATGCAAATCTAGTGTTTTACGTGGTACACCAAAAACACTTCAGACATTTGTAATTGCTTAAGTTTTTACATATAGCTAAAGTGAACAAGGATGTCTAACTCTTGTGATAACAAATGTATTGTTCCTACCACCTTCACAAATAAGACTGCACAAACAACACCTTTTGATGGCAACTGTTCTCTAAAAACCTGTGCTTTAATTTCCTTTAATCCTATACATTAACATATTATAACCTTGCTGTCCTTTAAACTGCCTTAGAATGACAGGCTCTTTCCTCAATTAGTATCTTCATTCATCTTTACCAGTTCCTGAAGCTCTTAAACCATAAATCACAACCTTAAACCATAAAAGTGCTTTTCTTTCATATACTCGTGTCAGATTTGTGTGCACTCTTAGTAGAAGGGTTTAGGCTTACAGCTTGGAGGTAAAGACAACTATGACCCCAAATCATCAGAGAATGTCAAAAGAATTTCCAAAAGCATGGAGTAAAACAAAGCACGTAAAATTTTTTTTGTTTGTTTTCTTACCAAGAAATCTATGCTATAGGGATAAATAATACATAACAAAAGAACTTTTGAGATATACAGAATAAACACACAGTATCGTTGATCAGATTTCCAAAATCAGGGTTAAAAAGGGAAAACATTAACAGCAAGGCACTCACTGAGAACATTCATTTGATAACCAGCTTGTTTTCATCATTTCAACTTAGCTCAAACCAGATGAGTACAGAAAATCATGTCTTCCTTAACAATGATAACTGGAATAAAGCCAAGGGGTATGGGTTAAAAATTGTTTGCAGGATCCAGATAATGACTTTTGGAGATGTTTCAAGAGCAATGGTCCATCATTCTTTTTAGATGTGTGTGTCATTGTCATTATTTTTCCCCCTCCAAAGATAAATGGAGAAAAAAAATAATGGCATGTAGTATCACAATTTCAGAGGTCATCAGAAGGGATGAAAGCTTCAAAACAGTTTTAGAGTCAGAGATTAAGTTTCCTCCGTTGAGACTGTTAGCGTGAATAGGGGTATTAATTTCTGCAGATGGCCTCAAATAGTTCCAAAGTCCAAGACAGAGCTTTTGCTGCAAAAATTTACTCTAACTGCTTAGAGATAGCAAATCAGGAAAGCAGTTAACGTGGTTAATTACTTTGAAGCAAATAATTTACAATGCCCCTTCTTTTGGAAGGCATTGTGATACCTTTAGAAAGAATTGCTGAAAATTTTGTGGTTTACCAACTATAGGCATGTAGCCACCATAAAAGAGACATCACTGAAATGTCCTACTTAAAGCTACCATGTACTTAACGCATCATAATCGTGACAAGTTATTTACTGCAATCTTCTGTAAGAATTCATAAGAATTCATTAATCAGACTGCCGTCTTCAGAAGACATGCATGTTTACCAGCACAAATACCAGCTACCACTGTACAAATTTCTCAAGGGCATGAAATAAAAGCCAGTCTCACAATTAATTGTTCATTAATTTCTACCCTTAAAATCACCACACTCAAGTTTAATACTTGACTACAGGCTGGAGAACTTAAATGAATCCTCTTGTTGTTTTAATACAGATTTTGTAATAACCAGGCAAACTTCTTACAGTTATTTTCATACACCTCAAAGAACAACTTGTGTTACAGTCCTTCCTGGGTCAAACTTTAACAATACTAGACATGAACATGCTTATTGATAAAATCGATGCAACATTAAGAGTCACTGCTTAAAAGGTGGTTTAGTGCAATCAGGCAGGCTTCAGTCTGTCTCAAAAAGTGGACAGCAATGAACTAATTCTTTCTCCATCTTGTCCAGCCTCAGGAATAAAACAGAGAAGAAGAAACTGATGGATTTTTCTACATCAGATAAATCTGATGGATTTTTATCCTTGTTTTGTAAGGTCATTCATCTTTCCACTCCTTTTGCACTGATGAAAATACAAAGGGACTGGGAGAGGACGAAGGTACATCTGGAAACTGAAAAACTGTTAAAATATAGATTTTAAAGAACATAATTTAGTACAGTAAAATTTAATTATTTAATGCTTATTAATTAAGTCCTCATAAAACACAAATATTTCCAAGATGCCATATACTGTGGTTCAGAAGGAAGAAATCACATATTGTAAAATAATTGACAATTATATAACTAAAGCTTGCCTACTAATTATCACCAAACCAACCTCTGCAGGGGCATTCTGGGTATACAGCTGCACATTTCTAACATTTCTATTTTTTCCTTCTTTTAATGGAAAACTTCATACATAGCTGGCTACATTTTGTGTTACTTTATTTTCAGTCCAACAATACTTATACACAGTGCATCACACACACAAAAATCATTAAGTAATAAAATTGATTTTAAAAAATGATTGCATCACTTTTACATAAACCTGTTTGGCAAAGTAACAAAGCTCCCACTAATGGTTTTACTTTCCCCTGGTTTTCTACTAAATATAGTAACTTGAAAAACCTGCACCATTCTCAGTATTGTTTGCTTCTGTGACCTGACCACTTACGCAACTGACAGTTCCATGATACAGTGCATGCTAGTCCAATTCATTTATTTCAGTAAATGGGGATATATGTGTTTCCAAATAAGAAAGCTACTCTACCTCTTGAGGCAATGTTATCAAACCAGAAACCAATAATGTTTCTGGCTTTCAATGTATCTACAAAAGACACATACATTACTTTGGTAGAGAGTCTTATGCAGTAGCATTTGCTGTTATGCATTCCAGAATATTTTTTAATTTTCATATTTTGTTAGCATAGGCCTTTTCCTAATTGTTTCTGTAAGCAGAATTTGAAATTCTTAATTTTATTGTCGTCTCACCGGACAAAATGTTTTGGCAATGGATACTATATTTACAGTTAACGTATGCAAGAATTTATCCTTCCTGCTGCAAAAGTTTTTTTCTGTTTATCTTTCTTTTTCATGCAGGAAAAGAAGATAGGAATTTAAATATAATCATCTTCTTTATAATGCCTTCTGTCCAAATGACTGTGAAATCCTTTGTCAGCTCTGGATACATTCCCAATGACAGCAGAAGCTGAGCACACTCTGCAACAACTGAGGGTGAAGATGCACAAGAAGGACGAAACAGATCAAAAAGTACCCAGCTAAAATTTAGTCCCATTTTTGCTATCTCCTTTTGCATTTTCCACTTATCTTGAGCAGACTTTAGTGTTCACTGGGCTCTTCTTTGAGGATGATATCCAGTAAAAATGAATAGTTTTTTTGCTACAAAAGCAAGTTGAATTAGTTCAGTAGTCAAATTAGTAATACAGTCAGTGAGGAGAATAAGGCAGGATGCACAGATGGCAGCAGAGAATGGGAGGGAGGAGCAAGGAAAAAAGAAATGGTAGCAAAATCTTTTCATGATTGATTCAGCTAGATCAGAAGTCACTTACACAACCCTATCACAAGAATTTCACACAGTGCAGAGTCAGGTCTTAAATTAACATACATACATATATGTCCACTCACCATCCTTTTTACAGATACA
This sequence comes from Psophia crepitans, assembly GCA_013399095.1. Taxonomy (NCBI): domain Eukaryota; kingdom Metazoa; phylum Chordata; class Aves; order Gruiformes; family Psophiidae; genus Psophia; species Psophia crepitans. The sequence goes on along the minus strand of VWZZ01006070.1, from coordinate 308,696 downwards.
TGACTAGGTAACCAGATAATACGGAAAAGGGTGGGGATTTTTGCAATGGGAAATATCATCAAGAAACTGCCAGATCGATATTCTATCTTTGGGGTCCCACCTGAAAGGCTCAGAAAATTGCATCAGAACATTCTTAGCCGCTGCTTAATTAGTCTCTAATGTGTCTTCATATGACAATACTGTTGCTTGGTGACCATTTAAAAAAAAAAACACCAAACAAAAAAAAAAAAAAAAACCCACAAAAAACCCAACACAACAGAAAAACATCACAAGAAAAACCCCAAACCACTTTTCTCTCCCCTTGTTAGTTTCAAAAAGAAATTCAAGCAAAAAATCTCATCCCTCTTCAAGGCAACAAGGAAATCCAGAATGCTCACCTATATCTAACAGAAGCCAGGTGTCTTTTGAAGATCATGAATCTGTTATGACACCAACTTTCTAAAGCCTTGCTGATAAAGTCATAACAAAGCAATTTTAGGAAAATAATCAATAGAATATAAATCCTGTAAAACACGTTTCATGATGTAGTTCTATCCATAAAGTACACTCACCTTCGCAGAAGAAAAAAAGACTCAATCCCAGCAAAACAGGTCATGCATATGAAACGCGAGTAGTCTTTGATATTCTGAGATTTAGTTTTTGTTTAATCAAGTTAACAATTGGAAAGATTATTCCACATGTTCATGCATTTAAGTGTAATAGTGATCTACAACTCAAGCTATTATTCCAGTGAAAAGTTCATATTGTAGTGAAACTATCCATAGCATTGCAAGAACTGAAATAGTACACCAAGATGACAAAGAAAGAAAGAAACCCAAAATTGCAGCACGAGATTGAAATATCTAAGTAGACAATTCCCAAAATACTCTTCCTTTGGCTGCTAAGCTGGCACTATTATTTTCTAGTCTGAATTCATTCAGGGAAATTCTGAAAGAGTTTATTCTCATTTTGCTTGCTCAAGGTTATTTTCATAACAATGAGAAACAAATATTTATGCAGAAACTAATGATTACCAACACACTGAAAAAAGACTGCAACACAGAGGAGTGATCGGTCATCCAGATAGCTAGAACTTTTACCCAGACTCCCATTTTCTCTTAACCTGATTACTGCTGTATGAATCATATTTCACTGTCAAAGCCCTTCGCAACCTATCTCTACTACCACCTTCATCTCTCATTCACTACAAAAATGCTGACCTGCCAGTGTTAACTATCTAGAGCACATCTTCTATATTTTTAAAAGGGTTTGGTGCCTTCTCCCATATTTTTTGTTCTTTGAGAGGTATTTCCTGAAAAATTTCACGAAGCTTCCTCAATTATCTTCCTTCAAATTCAGTTTTAATCTTTTTTTTTTGTCACACCTATTGAAAACTCATTATTGAGTTTTCAATAAACTCAATAAGTAAGTTTTCAGGAAGGTGACAGGATTGCCAGTGCTGTCGAGTAATAGCTCAACCAATCCAGTTGTGGGTTGTCACCTTCCTTGCACCAACACTGGTTCTCAGATAATCCAGTGGTAAACAGCTGGAAGGTATTAAATGGAAGGAAAAACGAAAAAAGGAGGGAGGAGGAAAAAAGGAAAACCAAAACACAAAACAAAAACCTCCCACGCCCCTAAGCAAGCTGGGTGTTTGACAACGCAGGTCCCTTAACTAGCTCACACAGGAATCAAATGAACATCAATGTCAGCTCAAGGAACACACAGTCGGTAGTAAGGGGGAAGGGAGGGCACCAAAATGTTGTAATTTAGGTGGCAAATAGCTACACTACACAACATCACTGTTTGCATGTGACTCAGTAACTTAAACGGTCAAGCAATAAAACTGTGTTAGGGGATGTTCCTTTAGTTACATCCACATAACTTTCACGTCACCACACTGTGAACCAACTCAGGGAATTGACCTAGATTAAAAAACTGTTTCTTCTGAATTATTTTTTGGCTTCATAGTGTGCCTGAACAGAGTGGTTGCTCTGCTCTAACTGAAAGATTAGTTTGCTGGTGTAAGGGCAGGAATGAACAGCAATAAGAGAAGCAGTAATACCTAAAGACAGTACTGCTGTAGCATGAGTTTTAATATGAAAACAAAGCCTTATTAACATATGTTTTAAGTGTACAGATTAGCCATCATCCATCTCCTGTGTTACAGTATTTAGTACAGGTACAGGGGGTTTTCGTTCTGTATTTATAAAAAATCTCAGGTACCATGGTGCTACAAATAGAATGTTTAAATGCCTGGAACAATCCCTTACAAAATAGATATATTCTTCTGTTGAATCTGCAATTTATGTTGGGGTTAGGTTTTTTTTTCCTCCAACACATAAAATAGAGGCATTTGAAGGAGCTGTTTATCAATGTTCTACTTGGCTAAGGACTAGGATTCTTCGTTGTTTGAAAATATATTTCCATAGTCTAATTTTAAAATTGTTTATTTAAAGTTTTTTTGGGGGAAAGCTGGGAAACCAACTATATACTGAATTTCCAGCAGAATTATTTTGCCTTTTAATTAAACCTTTAAGAAGCCTACTTAATTCTGCTGTCTAAAAAAATAATATAATCAAAACCGGAAGCCTATTAAAGTTACAGAACTGCTAGATTCCTATGATAAGAAACTAGCAAGAATAATACAAAATATCAAAGAACATTAGACCGTGTTAGCCTCGCCTCCTCTTAACACAAGCTTTTTACTGATTTCACTAGTAGTTGCTTGACATGTGGAACAGTAGATTAGATTAATTTCTATTTATAAAAGGGCAACATTATTGTGACAAGGTACCAACATAAAAGCTATATGCTGCTAAACAGCTGCGAAAAGGGTTACTTGCTGTTTATGACAGTCTATGATTAGCTCTTGAAGTCTTTGTTACAATCTTAAGGTTCTTGACCACAGGACAGAAACTAGCAATGCTACATCAAATTACTGAGCTGTAAAACTCTAACTGAAAAACTTCTTCTATCAAATTAACTTAGGTACACAAGCCTCTGGGAAGCTTTTGTCCAGTTCTTTCCAACCCATAAAGACTATCTTGTATCATCTTCAGAATAACATCAGCAACATCCTTTACTGGATGTGGTGGGGAACTTGACTACTGAGGATAAGGAAAAGGCTGAGGTTCTCAATGCAGCCTTTGCATCTGTCTTCAATAGTCAGACCAGTCGTCCTCAGGGTACTCAGCCTCCTGACCTGGAAGTCTGGGACAGGAAGCAGAATAAACCCCCCACGATTGAGGTCGAAACAGTTAGAAACTACTCCTCCTGGACTGTCACAGGTCCATGGGGCCAGATGGGATCCACCCGAGGGTGCTGAGGCAGCTGGCAGATGTGATTGCCGAGCCGCTCTCTATCATCTATCAGCTGTCATGGTCAACTGGAAAAGACCCAGATGACTGAAGGCTTGCCAATGTGATGCCCATCCATAAGAAGGGTCGTAAGGAGGATCCAAGGAACTACAGGCCTGTCAGCCTGACCTCGGTGCCAGGGAAGGTCACGGAGCAAGTCATCTTGAGGGCAATCACATGCCACGTCCATGATAACCGGGGCATCAGGCCCAGCCATCATGGGTTCATGAAAGGCAAGTCCTGCCTGACCAACCTCATCTCCTTCTATGACCAGGTGACCCGCCTGGTGGATGAGGGAAAGGCTGTTGATGTAGTCTACCTAGACTTCAGCAAAGCCTTTGACACGGTCTCCCACAGCATTCTCCTGGAGAAGCTGGCAGCCCACGGCCTGGACAGGTACACTCTTC